>VXBU01016129.1:112-15909 GCA_013400315.1 Bombycilla garrulus
TGTGCAGAAGCAAAATCAAAAATTTTCTACAAGATCCTTAATTGAATGTACAATAGTGAAGCCTAGCTGATTTATTAACCTAGGAAGAAGGTGTTTATCACTGACAGGTTCAAAGCAGCTGTCAGAACAAACATTGGTCAGCCTCCAAAAATGAATGAAGCCCAGAGAAAAGAAAATCCACCTAATTGTCATCCAGCTCTGACAGTAATCTCTAACAGACTTATGGACTTGGTGGAAGGATGAGAAATTTAGTAACAATAAGCTCATCTGTATTAGGCATTGTGTTATGTGTTGTTATAGCTATAATTTACAGCGTGTAAGTTTTTATTTTTTTAATTTAATTAAAAATAAAAGGGGGAGATGTTGGAAATCACTATAGAATATGCTGTGAGTTTAAATCAGCATACCCAGTCTGATAACCAGGATGCCCTGGCAGACACAAACAGAAACTTAAAGATTACAATCTGAGTTGATTACTACTCAGGTGCCAGGAAGAAGAAGATTGGATCAACCCTCTGCAAGCAAGGAATGTTTTTAATATGCATGAGTTTTGTCTTTTTGTAATGTTTAACACGATGACTGTAAGAAGAGGTTATTAACCCTATGGAATAATACATAGGCTTTTGTAAAACCCAGTAAAAGGAATCCTGATCAATGAGTTGGAGCTCATGTGTCTCTCTCAATCGCTGATAAAGAATAGCTTGGCTTCATAGGTCAATGATGACAGTAATTTTTGGCTGATTGGTTCTGACCAACCAGCTGAGAGAAATTAGACTGTAACACTAAAGTATTTGTATTCCTCAAGCCTGACAACAGGGACATACAGAAGACTATAAAAAAGGAGAAAGCGTATATAACACCTCCCTATTCTCCTATCCCACATCAATTTGCAGGCTGCGGATGTTCTGATGTAGTGGTGTTCTCTAGCAGCATTTAGTGGCTTTTTCTTTTTTTCTGTGTTTTTACCCAGTTTTAGAACCCATGCACATTGCAGAGTTGATGATGCACTGAGTATTGGAGGTTCAGAGCAAACAGGTTTATGTTTGCAGTAGTCAAGGAACTAATGTAGATGCCCACCAGTGCTTCCAGTAATTTCCACCAGCTCCAAAGAACATTAATAAGAGCTTTAGTCTCTCTTCAGCAATATCAGCAAAGTGAGACAGAGCAAACACCTGGGAACTGTTACATGGGAAGCTCCCCACATTTGTGCCATGCCTCATGATACATCACCAATATCTGAGTGGTCTCGTAGGAAGAGAATAACCCATTACTACTGCTTCAGCCTGGATTCACAGCCAAAGTAGAGATAGCTTTCCTGATGTGGCTGCAGGAAAACCTGACCCATTCTTTTTTAACATTTTCCACCTGCCTTGTGAAGTAACACACAACACACCACTGCAGGAATGACGTGTTTTTTGGGTACTGTTTTGGTAATGTAAGTTGGAAGAATCTTTAATTCAGCATGGGTTTTGTAACTGTAAGCTGCAGATAGGGCAATTTCCTTTGCAGATTAAGGAAGGATGCTGTAATGTAAATGACTGACTGGGTGTCACTGCTGTGTTGTGACAGGCTATCCTCTAAGAAGAAGTGATTTACGATATTTATAAAATTGAGCCATTATATGTGCTGTTTATATTGAAAAAGAACTTAGAACGTGGGCTGTCAGTCAAAGCA
Organism: Bombycilla garrulus; assembly: GCA_013400315.1. NCBI lineage: Eukaryota > Metazoa > Chordata > Aves > Passeriformes > Bombycillidae > Bombycilla > Bombycilla garrulus. The sequence continues at coordinate 1,787 of VXBU01016129.1, forward strand.
ATGATTACTTACACAGTTATATAATAAGTGGTGGTGGGTGCAGTGAAAAAAATACCAGAGTAAATGTTTGTTTTGGAGCTTTGAACGGGGCTGTCTCTTTGTTACCAGCCTGCATCTAGCCACACTAAAAGGATCTATTATGTACATTGCCTAAAGCATGAGGCTTCACTGCAGGCTGCTAGGAGCTCTTTGATACTGACATCAGTATTAAAATAAGTTTCTGAATCAGGCAGGTGACCTTTCTTTTTCCCCTGGAGAACAGTTCAAGCAAACCTCAGTCCCTTGTGGCAGCATTTTCTCCTGCCTACAGAAGCCCCTCAAGGCCTCAGCTGCAGATGTGCACTTCCCTGTCCTTTGCAGAGGATTTGAGAAACTCCTCAATGAATGAGTGGTGCAGAGGCAAGATGCCTCTCTCTGAAGACACACTGCCTGGTCGTGAGGTTATAAACTCTGTCCTGCTTCTGTCCTGCTGGGAAGTCCTGGGGCAACTCATTCTCGTGCCACTGTCTGCAGATATGGAATGGAGGTGATGGGATGAACTCTCTTGAGAGGCACTCTGTAGATTGGTGGAAGGAGAAGTTGCCCAGCTCTGCACCAGTGTTTCTGCACCACCTGGGATGCTGCAGGTGGGATAGGGAAGGAAAGACTGCCTTCCTTTCTGTGCTGCCTTCTACCCTGTTAATAGGCTTGCAGGAAGAGAGGAGCAAGTGTCTGAACACTGGTGCAAAGCCATGGGTATGCTACACAGCCTGATGTAAGCTTGATTTGAATGGCAGAGAGGCAACGGGAACTTCACCTGGTCTCATATCACTTTGTGTGTGTATCTAGGGTGGGAAACACCTGGTGAGGGTTGCTATGACATTGCTAAAAGGATGCCAGAATATATGGGTTTTGCAATGAGAGCAAATAGAAAAGAACTTGGGGATTTTTTCTTCTTTTCTGCTTGTTAAGGGGAGGAGGGACAAAAAGTGTTCCACATGCAATTCCAGAAAACAGTTAAATAATTGATTTTTTCCTTCTTTGCATTTGCTGTTAATTTTCTAAAACCATTAAGATTTATCACATTAAGAATTATAGTTCCACCTATATGCTTTAAGCTGCATTCTTGTTTAAACAGATAGTTTACATATGTGAAGAAAATAGTCCTTAAAAATATGCATAAGTTATAAAGCTTTTCCTTTTTATGCTTCTCTTATGATCAGACAGAAAATCCACTGTCAGTAACAGTTATCGTAGTGGTAGCATCCAAATGTTTTGTTTTGATATGCCATTGACTGTAAGGATCTATGAGGACAGCCTTTTAAAGAAGTATACAATTGCTTCCAGAATTTGATTTTTCTGTGAAATGAAAAGACAGGATTGTAATTGTACTTGTACTATCAAGGTACAGTTTGGTGACATAGAGGCTGTTTGAGAGGACGTATAATCATGGTTTTTTTCCATGTTTTCTGATGTGAACATATTAACTGTATTTTCTTTATTCTCGTACATTTGTAAATTGCACATTGCTCTGTAGTAATTTTACCTGTCATTCTGTAGGATGTGCTGTCTTATTTTGTACTGTACATTCTGACTATATTTATTTCACTCTTTAAAAATGTGTCTGATTAAAGATAAATATTACTTTCATAAATATGATGTTTTAGCTCTATTTTTTTTTTTTTAAGGAAAAGAAATGTAAGTAGGACAACCTCTGGTTTCACAAATGAAACAATTCAGAGTGGGCTTATTCCTGAGTTTGGGCTGTGTGCACAACACTGAGATCCACAGAAAATCCTTCCACCTTGCCTTTGTTCCAAAAAGCTTATTGCCTTTAGTCTTCATGCTTTTCACAAATCTCCATGCACAAAACTGTGCCCCAGTGTCATGAGGACCTCACTTAGTTTTGTATCATGTGGTATGTAATTTGTTAAACTTAAGTTGGCTTTTTAGTCATGTCACAGGTATGTAAAGATGTTTACCGGTGCTGTTTGTGAAATTGATTTTAAGTTCTTTCCTTTTTGAGGAACTTTGTTTTAGGAAAAAGTGCATCACGTAAACTCACTGCTTCTGCTTTCTCTTTTCTGTCCCATTCTTCCTTTTCCAGATCAGGACGAGAGAGCAGCAGAGCTCAGCAGGGAGCAGAATGAGAAGACCATTCGCAGCACACAGACAGCTCTCCGCAATTTCCGAGAATTCCTCATCTCCAAGTACCCCTCAGAGACCCGTGAGATCTATGTCATCCCCTGCAAAGAGCTTGATGCCTATCTTGCGTCCTTCTTTGTGGATGCCAGACAAAAAGATGGGTCTGAATATGAACCAAACAGCCTGGCAAACTATCAGTGTGGACTGGAGCGGTATCTAAAGGAGCATAGGTATGGATACAGTATTACAAGGGATAAGGAATTCAAGAGGTCCCAGGAAGCTCTAAAGCAAAAGCAGATAGAGCTGAGGTGTAAAGGCAAAGGAAACAAGCCACACAAATCCATGAAGCTCACCTTTGCTGATGAGCTCATCCTGCGCAAAAGAGGCTTATTGAGCCGCTACAATCCCGAAGGGCTTCTGAACCTGGTGTGGCTGAACAACACCAAGGCATTTGGACACTGCACGGGTTTCCATGGGTCCACCCTGAAGTGGGGAGACATTCGGCTGCGGGTGACAGAGACTGGGTTGGAGTACCTGGAGTGGATGGGGCCGGACAATGGGGACATGAGCACCAAGAGCAAGAGAGGTGGGACGGATTCGCGGGTGTACGCCACGCAGCACTCCCCGCAGACCTGCCCTGTGCAGGACTACAAGGAATACGCCCAGCGGCGCCCTCCGGCCATGCGCTACGAGGATGCACCTTTTTACCTGTCCATCAAACCCGTTGTCAACTTGGCTGCGCTTCACTGGTACAATTGCCAAGCCCTGGGGAAAAACAAGCTTGCCAAGATGGTGAAGACGATGTGCGAGAAAGGCAACATCCCTGGCCGAAAGACCAACTTCAGCGTCTACCAGAGCTGCAGCACCCTCTCAGAAGCTCAGAGCAACCAGCTGGTGCTGATCTGCAATAACTTGAGCCAGCAGGCTGCCCAGTCCATGGCAAGCCACTCCAACACTGGCAACTTCATAGTGTCAGCATCCTATGACTCTTCATCTGACACGGCTTAAAAGAACACTGAACACTTTTTACTTTTCCTTTTTGTTTCAGGCATTAAATTTGTGCTCAATAATACACATCAGCTGTGATTGTACACTATTCCCCCTCACAGCCTTCTCTCCAGTGTTAATTCACTTTATAAGAATATATAAACATATAATATATTTTTCTTTTTACAAATAAGTCAACATAAATAGTTTAGTATTACTAACAGTATTTATAGTGTTAATGCAAAAATGAAAGGTACTTATGGGTTATAATATGAATGCAGATTTTAAAAGGATAAGAATGGTTCTCAGGCAACACAAGATAGACTGAAAATACCATTTTTATCATGCACACATTAATGAGTCTAAATCCCCAGGGAGGCTTACATAGCAATTCTGTTCTAAAGCATTTTTTCAATTTAGTATTTTAACATGACCTCCCACAGTGGAGGAAACAAACTTAACATTGGCTGCTGCTTCTTACCTGCTAGCTTATTCTTGATCAGCGAGACCAAGAAGTAAGAAATACATCAATGTAAGTTTGCAAAATAATTCACAGCGTTTTTTTGTCTGTTTTTATTGTGTTTCATGAGGCTCATTTATGCTACAAAAATCCTCAAGTCAGCTAAACGCCATTTTTAACTTTTGGGTATGTTGATTTTATGGGATCAAAATGTTGCCGGTGTTTAGGCTAAAAAGTATTGTTCTCAACAATATGCAAATGTAATAATGGCAAAACCATTGTCACACATAATTTTACCTCTTTAAGCCTAGGTTGTTAGTATTTTATCACTGTGTGTATGTAATGTAAAATCTATTGACATAGAGCACTCTTTCAGTATTCTGGGAAAACCAACAGTGCAGAAAAATCTGCAATTATACCCCAGCTGTACAGAAAAATGGCATCAACTTTGTCTTAAGCCATCATTTGAAATCCACAGAACAATAGAGAGCATAATGATATTTCTACATAAATTTTCAAAGTATTTATACGGAAAGGTAAAAAGCTGGGTAGTTTTTAGAGCTGGACTACAAATTTAAGTCAGTTACACATCATCTGTTTCCATTGTAGACAATGGAAAATATGCATGTGAATCTGAAGGCAGAATTTGGACCTTAAAGCCTTGAAATAAGAAATTCTGCTGTTCTGCTTTGTAATATAGTTGTTCTACTACAAGTATGGGAAGAACACTAACAAATTCACTATTTCTGTGAACAATTATAATTTCTGACACTTAAAATTAGGTACAGTACTTTTCAAATAATTAAACTTAGTTTAAGTTCCACAAGGATGTTCAAGGGCTGTGGTGAGGCTTTAGACAAGTCTGATGGGGTAATTGCGTGCCTGCTGAAGTCAGTGAAAGTGACAAACTTGGCTGACTTCTGCTGGGTATTGGACCAAACAGCCTTTGGAGAGGCTTTCTTGTTCTGCAGTTTTTAATTGTTGTGTTTCTTTATGCTTGTTTTTCTGTATTTCTTCACATTCCTGCAAATCCTTCAAATTCTTTAGATCTGCAGCCGTTTAATGACTTTAAACATCACTAATTCCAAAGAAGAGTTGAAAGAAAGGTAGCAAATAGAAATAGAAGTAAGCCACCTAGCACCTATAACCTTTTCTCTGTGTTCCTAGGATGAAATGTTCCTGTGTGAGAGGGAGGTGGCAGAGTGTCTGCACCTCATTTAAGCCTTACTGAAGGTATGTTTTGGGGATGAAATAGATAGCAGATATGCCACTGAAAAGTCTAAGGGCAGAGATTTCCACTATAATAAATATCTGTCCTCCTAGGAAGCTTTATGCAGGTGACACAACCTGGCTGTGATCTCTTTTTTTTTGTCCACATATAACAAGATTGGTACAAAGTCTGGGTTTCCTGTGTCTGACAGGCCATGGTAGTGTAACCACCAGTTCTACAGTCTTCCATTTACCATCCACTGTCTCTCAGGGTAGGCAGTGGATTGGTGGGCACAAGCAGTTGTTTATATTGTAGATCCCTCCTTTGGGAGGGCTTTGGAACTTGAGGCTTAAGGACTTGAGGCCAAATTATGACTCTACTGAAGTGACTGCAAACTGTGTCTGTGACTTTCAGTGCCATGGCATACCTGACTTGTAGATGAAGGAGACAGAAGCACAGAGAGATTTCAGGTGAAGCCAGAAAGACAGCTGCCCAGTTTCCAGATGAGGCCAGATATCTGATTGCTGTTTGCACTGCCTTACCTTTTCACAGCAGTGCTTTTAGTGTGATACAGTGAAAAATAGTTTTGCAAGGCCAGTGCTGCTCTGGGATTTTTTTACTGCTTTCCACTGAGGACTTGCAGTGCTGCTGACTATGTGCTGGAGTGCAAGCATTCCATGCCAAGGACCTCTCTCAAAGTGCCAGGTGAGAGGTCAGCCATGGAGCTGACCTCTAGGGAAGTGTGGTTTCTGTTTCTCCCCCACTGGCACTCATCTCAACACTTCCCAGTCACAGCTATTGCAGTACCTTGACATAGTTCCTACATTTCCTTTCCTGTTCTGTAGTAAGGGGATGGGTATCCACTGGCCTTTGTGGGGCAGCAGATCTCTGTTCCCAGCTCTCCTCTTCTCCCCTGCCCAGCCACCCCTTTGCTCTGAGGAGGCCAGTCACTGACTGTATATGTGCCATGCTGCAAGCAGCTCTTTGAACTGTTGTTTCACATCAGTGCTGTAATTTAGCCTCAACACAAACCTCAGAAGTAAGATGACTGTCACTCTTGGGATTTTAACTGAGAGGTCAAAAGAAGCATTTCCCATGACTTTTTGACTCTACATGCTGCCTAAATTGTTGATTATCACAGTATTAGGATGGTTTGTGTTGATGTCCAGCAGCAGTGAGGCAACATCTCTGACAGCCTTGACTTAGCAGGGCACATGAGCAACCTTGCTTGGCTGGTTAGGGGATAAGCAGTGAAATGTGTGTACTTATTGCAATAGCCTCAGTATTATCACGAGGGAGGCCGGAGCCCAACTGGAATCAAATTTAGCCAAGGACATCAGGGACAAGAAGAAAGATGTCTGCAAATACATCAATAACAGAAGGAAAAGGAAGAATAATGTGGGCCTGTTACTCAATGAAGGAGGGACCTTGGTAACAGAGGACATAGAGAAGGCAGAGTTACCGAACACTGCCTTTGCATTAGTCTTCATTGGCAAGAGCAGCCCTAAGGGATCTGTGACCCAGGAGACCAGGGTAAAGGAATGTTGGAAAGGAGACTTTTCCTTGGTCAAGGAGGGAAAGGTGTTAGAGAACACTCAGACATCCACAAGTCCATAGACCCCGACAGGATGCATCCGCAAGTGCTAAGAGACTTGGTGGACACCATAGCTGAGGCTGCTCATGATCACCTTTGAAAGGTCATGGAAAGCTGCCTGCAGATTAAAGAAAGCAAATGTCACCCCAGTGTTCAAAAGGAAAGGAAGACAGCCCAGGAAATTACTGTCTGGTTAGCCACACCCCAATCCCTGGAAAAGGGAGGAAATTTCTCATTCTGGAGGCCACCTCTATCCACAGAAGAAGGTGATCAGGATAGTCAGCGTGGATTCACTAAAAGTAAATCATGCTTGACCAACCTAATTTGCCTTTTACAAATAAACAACTACATGGATGGATGAGGGGAGAGCAGCAGCCGATCTTGTCTACCTCAGCTTCAGTGACGCTTTTGACACTGTCTCTTGTAGGGAAACTCAGGAAGAGTGGACTGAATGTGAGAACAGGGAGGTGGATTAAGAGCTGTCTGAACAGCAGATCCCGGAGATCATAATCAGCACAAGTTGATTATGATCCCAAGCTGAGCACAAGCTCTAGTTGAAGGCCTGTCCCTAGTGGTGTCCCCCAGGGTTCAGTAGTGGGCCCAGTCTTGTTTAACTTCTCCATCAATGACTTGGATGAAGGGGCAGAGGACTCCACAGCAATTTCACTGCTAACACAAAGCTGGGAGGAGTGGCCGATAGCCCAGAGGGCTGTGCAGCCCTTCAGGAGGACCTCAACAGCCTGGAGAGATGGGCAGAGAGGAACCTTCTGAAATTCAGCAAAGGCAAGTGCAGGTCCTGTACCTGGGGAGGAACAACCGCAGGCACCAGCACAGACTGGGGGTGAGCAGCTCTGTGGAGGAGCTGGGGGTTCTTGTGGAGAACAATCTGTCCATGAGCCAGCAGTGTGCCCTGGTGGCCAAGAAGGCCAGTGACATCCTGGAGTGCATTAAGAGAAGCAGTGCCAGCAGGCTGAGGGAGGTGATCTTGCCCCTCTAGTCAGCCCTGGTGAGGCCTCTCCTGGAAGGCTGTGTCCAGTTCTGAGCTCCTCAGTACAAGAGAGACATTGAACTCCTGGAGCAGGTCCAGTGGAGGGGAATAAAAGATGATTAAGGTACTGGGGCACCTCTCTAACCACATTTAGGAAGAGATTGCCCAGAGAGGATTCACCCTCACTGGAGATACTCAAGAACCATGTGGACACAATCCTGTGCTGTGTGCTTTGGGATTACCCTGCTTGAACAGGGAGCTTGAAACAACCTTACCCATACTGTGATTCTGTGGGTTATAGGAATAGTTTTGTTCTGCTTTGTGATATCTGTGATATCTGCAGTAACTCCAGCAGTGCTGATAGCAGATTGCCTAGTAGGTTCTGGTGGGGCAGCCCCACATAGACTACTTGTTGAACGAGTTGAATGCATATGGACAGAATATGATACCCAAGTAATATCACAGTACAGAAATAAACTTACTAGTTTTGAAGGGCATTTCAAAAGGCATTTCCTAAGGGCAACCTATTATGCAGTCTTTATTTGTGGACAGTTAAAGGAATTGAGTGACCACAATTTATCTAATTACCATTGTATAAAGGCTATGAAATGTTAATAACTGTATAGGAGGAAGACTTCAGATTTAAACTGCTCTCATGGTTTTGTCTAATACTGGTAGGAGAGTAGGTGTCCTAATCACTGTATTTTAGGTGAGAGAGGACAACTCAGTTATTTACAGTTTTGACTGAGGGTATCACACCTGCTTTGGCAGCAATTTGCAAGCTCACAGTGATGAAGTGCAGCTTTCCTGGTGCTAAGACACAGCAGTGTGGCCAGGGGCTAGTGCTGCCAAGTCTTACCATCCTGTCCCTCTGCCTAAACGAAGAACTGTGGTCTCCAACCCTGGCTCTTGTTACTGAGCACCTCTTACCATGAAATCTAGGGTAGCTGGCAAAACACTGTCCTGCTCCTGTCCAGCATAGGCTGTATGATGGTGATTGTGTGCAATGGCTACAGTGAGGCAGGTGGGTGGCTGCACTCCTGACTGTAAAAGCTGAGCTTCTGCCCTATAGAGAGGCTGTGATTTCCTTAAGATGGGGATAGCTGGCTCCAAAATGGGGCTTACTTTTCTTCTTTCTTCTTCCTTTTTTTTTTTTCTCCTGCCACTCACCTTTCTTCAATTTGATCTTAGACCTCGTCAGTGAGTGATTTTAACTCAGTTCCCCAGCAGAAAACACAGTAAAAAAAAAAAGGGGGAAGTCAGATAATTTTCTGCCAACATACTGAGCTGAATCTACTAAAAAATTGAAGTGCAGACCCAGCTGGGGAGACAGAGGATGGTGTTTGTCTACCAACATCACAGAGTCATTAGCCTGGCTCAGCTGCTGCATCCCATTGGAAACCCATCAAAAGGATAATGCAGACTGAGACCCTTCCAGATCATTTGCAGATGTATTGGATGCCTTCAGAATTATCTATTGGCTTTTGGGAGATTTGCTACGTGCTACCAAGAGCAAAATTTGACCTTTAACTTAATATAAGAGGCTGAGTGCCAAAGCACAGGCCTACACAGTGCAAAGGGGTCTGCACCAATGTTAGTGCTGACTTTCCCACGTGGCCTTCTCAGGACACCACAATAAGAGTCAAACATGGGGATTATATGTGGATGTCACTGGACTGATCTGGATGCAGCTGTGCACAATACATGCATTTGGATCTGTTCACATGATTGCACATGTAGATGGGCAGAGCTGTGGACACTTTGGATGGTATAAGCTCTGTTTTTTTAGTCATCCATGCATGTATTTATGATGTTGTGGTTTTGCACAATGTTACATGTCTTCATGCAGTTAGTTGGAACTGAAGTCTGTGATGCCCAGGTGTTGCAAACTACCTGTTTCATTTTCAAAAATGTATTTATGCAACAAAATGTATTTTTAAGTGCAGGAGAATGAAATACTGTCATGAACTACTCTGCAAACTAAATTGCAAGGGATATCTAAAATAGCCACAGATACCTTGTTCACTTGCATAATGCAATAATTCTATGGTAGCAGCATCACGGCTACTGACATAGAGGATAATCTAACAATGGAATCTGTTCCTGTTGCATGTTCTCCTTCATGAAGAGTATCAACACTTTCAAGCTCCTTTTCAAAGGTGCTGTGGACTGATAGTCTCTACATTGTTGCTCTCTTAGAAAGCTGTGTAGAGAATGACACACAAGCAATGTTGTACTGTTGTATATGTTTGTGTCTTAGATGTCTGTGGCCAAGTCTTGTTCTGCAATTTGCGCAAGCAATGTGGGTGGTAAGATGGGGATCACAAAGAGCAGATATCACTCCAGAGCCCAGGTTGCCCTAAGGACTGAGACAGCCTTAAAGGAAGCTGAGATTCCTCTTGCACTAGGCTTCCTCCAGTTCAGCTCATATTTTACCCGTTCTTGTCATCATGTCTGTGTACATCCCATAAGTGCATTGACTGACCTGACTAGCACATGTGGTGCATGGGCTGATCATTTTGTCTGACAATTAGCTGCGAACAATTGTGATTTACTGATCTTCCCCAATCCTAACAGCTCCACTCCTCTCACCATTCCTGATCCTCAAATATTCCTCCTTCCTGGTGTCTGCACCATGGGGCAGGGGGACCACTTCGTGCAGGGCTTCTCTTGGCTGGGAGCCCTGCCCATCAAGTGACCTTGTGCTTTGGGGATAACATGCTCAGGGCAGACCACCTCACATGGGATATGTGGGGTTGTGGGATACTGTGTGTGAGCACCCTGGAGGCTCGCATCTCATGCTGGAAACACTCTCCTTCCATCTTCTGCTTTTTGAGAGAGGCTTTCATGTAATGAAGTGAGATTAAATTTACTTCTGTGTGAAGGACCAGGTCCATGTGTATGTGCTGTGTGGCCCTCCACTGACATCATGGACTGACAGACAGGACTGAGATGACTGGTCCTCAACAGTATGCAACTTTTGGGCTCCCTCTGTCATGGAGAGGAGTTCATCTTATGGTGTGAACAACAAGGCATTGGGACCCATCCAGCTTCCTGAACTTCCAGAGGCAATGTGAACATGTGTTAAAAAAGAGAACCTACAGGATGCAGAATTGTCATTTTATTTGCCTGAAATGAGCCAGTTCATCCCTCTGGGTTAGGGTAGAGAAGGACTTCTTACTATAAAACATGGCAGGAAATGGGTCTGCTTTTCTTAATGAGGGTTCTTTGCTGAATGTCACCATGAAGAGATGGCTTTGCTGTCCATGTTCTTAAGGGTCAATATGTATTTTCTCTTTAATTCTCTGCTTTCCTGTATGGGCTGAATCTGCACTCTGTGCTAAGGAACAGTGGAGAGAGGAGACCATCCATCGTAAAGTATTCCTAGTCAGAAACTTGGAACTATGCTTTCTGGTGATGGTCCCCATGCACTGAGCCATGGCTTGGTGGTTGGGGGCACCATAATAGCTGTGTCTCCCAGCTGTCTGTTTGCTCTGTGCAGAGCCAGAGTGAAGGCTGCAACACAATTCTTCAGAAACAGAGAGCCCAAGAGCAGCTTTTCAAGGACATGCCTATCATCTGGTCATCTGCAAGCCAAGAAGGAAGAAGGCCTTAAGCATGATTAAATGATGTTGCATTCCAGAGGACAGCATATGAAAAACACTGGAGACTGTGCTTGATCTCTTCAAGGGTTTTGGAAGGCTAAGGGCCCTCAGGGCCATCAGTGCTCCGCCTCTTTCACAGGAGCATAACTACATCTGGCGAGGGAGTGGCCCTTCCAAGGACAAGGCGGAGTTCTCTGAGCCCCGAGTGAGTTGCATGGTTGTACTGCTTCCAGCTGCGCTCCTGCAGACCAGGTTCCAGCCTGTTCCTCCCCATTGCACTGTGGCTGATGCCCTGCAAAGCCCTGTTGCCATTGTTCTCCAGCACCCTGATTCTTCCTGGAAGCAGCAGAGAGGCATTTACAGCAGCAAAGTCCTGCAAAGCTGTGAAGCCCCACAGCCCAGAGACACCTCTGAGTATGTTGAAAAGTTTGACAGTATCCCCTCAAGTGGCAATGTCTAAAGTTTTAATACCTAGTCATGTGGGAAAAGATGAGTTTGTCACAAAATTTTCTTGTTACATGAACTGATGGATCTCTGTCTCAAGAAATTAATTTATTTCCTCTGTTTTCTCAGTCAATTTGTTAATGGTAGTTGGTAGTACATACAAAATTCCATTTATTTTATTATACAAATGCCACTAGATGAGTTGTCTGTGCATTAAAAATTGGACTTACTGTTTCAAAGGTATTGGGATGCTTTTGGCTAATCTTTTATTCTTGTGCTCAGCATTCATTAGACAGCATTTATCACTATATGAGAAAAACAGTACCATTCTAGATTTCAGTATGATATTTCGTAATTAAAAGAGGTTTCTTTCACAGGATTTAAGGTACTGGTAAGGTAGGTGTTATCTTAGAAATTCTGTGGGGTAGTTTCAGTTAAAATGCGAAGAGGCGTTTAGCTCTTTTAAACAAAGCTGTAGGAATCCATTAGTGAGTTCTTCTTGGTTACTATTGTTTGATACAGCCTGTATGTGTCAAGAAAGTAACAGTCAAGTGAAGGGAAAAATGTCAAGAAAATGCAAAATGTTTAGGAAAAGAACAGAAGTTAAAATTAATTAAATTTAAATTAATTAATTTACAGATACTATCTTTTGCCCCTTCAGTTGCCTTTTTTTTCCTTTTCTTTTTTAATGAACAAATAAAACTCTCTGCCATTCCTCAAGCCTAGAATTTTATCTGCTTTCTGAAAGTTGTAATCTTGCTGAGACTGCCATTGTCACCATTATAGCATGTTTTCAGCTGGCCTACATTTTATGTAGCTTTATGCTCTGCTCCACATTGCTCCTGCTGGGATTCCTCTTTCTCTTCATCTATCACATATTTAATTCACTTAATATATGTGAATTTCCAGCCTGAAAACAAACCAATGCAGGAGACAATGTCTCACTGTCTTCAGCTGTGGGTATAGAAGGCAAGGATTGATACTAAATGGCTTCAAATTGATTTTGTAACTTTTGTGTATGGAGACAAATATCCTAGTGTCTCTGAGGCCAAAGGTGCATTGAACAATGACTGCAGTGTCAGTCACTTTGTGGAGACCTTTGTTTTCTACCTGGTGCTTATGATTCAGATCTTGGAATCTTTGCCTTCTTCAGGTACTTTCTCTGTGAGCAACTTGAAAGACTGGGCTCCTCTGCACAAGGCTGGGTGCATGGATGTGAAATGCAGGTGCAGAAGTGTCCAAGGCATTCAGAGATGTGCAGACAAAATGTGAAATGCAATGTCTTAATGAAATCTGAAAGCTGTCAGGGGAGGAAATGGTGAAAACCTGATTTTTGCACCTATTTATGGCAGTACCTGCAAGCTGGTTGGTGCTGCTGCCAGAGAGAATTTGGTGCCACTTCTGCAGAGTGCTGCGACGAGTGCATGGCTGTGCCTCTGCTTCCACCAAGCTCAGGCTGTTCCTGCATTTTCCCCCCCAAGCACATGACTAGCCCTACTGGAAATGAGACTGAGGCGTGCAGGAGAGGACATCCACTTGGCCATGGATGCCTTGTCTGTGCCTATTTCTGTCCATGTGGCCCATCTCATCTCATGGACCATCTCTGGGTTCATCTTGAGACCTCACTGTGCAGACCAGCTACTCAATACTGGAAGAAAAAGAAGTGGCAGAATATCCAAGTGCAATGAAGGGCAGTGGAAAGGCCTGGCAAACACAATGGAAGTTTTTGTCCTTTTTTTCTGAAGAAGGCAAGAGTAACCCTTATCCTTTAATATCCTACTTTGTTTTACACCAGAGTTAGAAAATTTTTTCCATTTGTTTTAATTATCTGCAGGCTTTAACCCTGCCTTTGAAAAGTCTTTTTGCTATGACAACCCTTGGTGTCATGGTGAGCTGTGCTAGGAGAAACAGTTAACGCAAAGATTTTCTCTTTCCCTGCATGCAATGTTTAATCTTTATANTTATAATTCTATGCATTGTGTGATTCAGTGATGTTGCTCTTGAAATTTTGCATGGTTTTTAGATGTTTTGACATTTGTACGTTTATGTGGTACTTGTAAAAATTCTAACCATTGCTGCTATAATCACCACCATTTTAGGTAAGTGAAAATTATACTATGAAGCTATGCCAGTTAGCAGGATTTTTGTGCGTCATGCTAAAACTGCATTCTGCTGATCATTTCTTAGTTTATACCAGTATTTAGTGCCTTCTGTGGAAGGAATCAATATGTTGTGGTAGATGGGATGTGCCAAATTTTTAGTATCTTGTCTGCACAGATGATCACTTACCAGCTTGAAGCTTAAAAAAAAAAAAGGAAAAGGAAAAAGTAATGTTTAACTCTCCATCTTTCTTTAAGGTGTCATCTCATTGATTTTAATTTGGAAAACCTTTAACAGAGCTGAAAAGAAGCCATCTTCTCATGCCACACCTCCTGCAGCAGCACTCTACCAACTGTGAGGGGTATGAAGGAACGTGTAGCACCCAAATGTTCCCATTGTTAATGGATCTGATAAATAGCCAGGCCTGCTCCAGTAATTTTGGAGCATGCTAATGCACCATTTAAATAGAGCAGTCCTCTGATTACCTTAATAAACTGTTAGGTCTCATAGCAGTTGTGAGCTGGCTCTTGTAAACAAGTGTCAGCCTAGTCAAGTGGTAGATTCCAGTCTATGCTCTGATCTTACAGAAGCCAAACATTGCTGCCAAATGA
>VXBU01016129.1:15931-34762 GCA_013400315.1 Bombycilla garrulus
TGCATGCAATGTTTAATCTTTATAATCTTTTAATGTGAATGTATTTTTACCATTTTATAAATTGACAAGATTAGCATGGTTTCTTCCAAAACAGCAGTTGACAAACATATTTTGTTTAGGTATAACTAAATTTCCACCTTACTGTGAATTCTCCATAGTGACAAATTCATTCTTAGAGTTAAACTTCTAAAAGGCTAAAACTCACTCACTGACTTTAACAACTTTTTTTTTAAGAACAGTTTGTAAAAACTAGGGTTTTAAAATTGTTTTTGTTTATTAAAAAGATTACACTCTCTTGCGTAACAATAACAATAATAATAATANTAATGTTTAACTCTCCATCTTTCTTTAAGGTGTCATCTCATTGATTTTAATTTGGAAAACCTTTAACAGAGCTGAAAAGAAGCCATCTTCTCATGCCACACCTCCTGCAGCAGCACTCTACCAACTGTGAGGGGTATGAAGGAACGTGTAGCACCCAAATGTTCCCATTGTTAATGGATCTGATAAATAGCCAGGCCTGCTCCAGTAATTTTGGAGCATGCTAATGCACCATTTAAATAGAGCAGTCCTCTGATTACCTTAATAAACTGTTAGGTCTCATAGCAGTTGTGAGCTGGCTCTTGTAAACAAGTGTCAGCCTAGTCAAGTGGTAGATTCCAGTCTATGCTCTGATCTTACAGAAGCCAAACATTGCTGCCAAATGAGACTTGGATGAAAATCGAGCCCAAGATTGTTGGTCTCTTTCTTTCCAACTGTTCCCGTAGCAGACAAGGCCTGTTTATAAAAATTCTGACATTGCATTTTTAGTTCCTCTTCTACCCTCTGCCTAAAATCTGGCAGTATTGCAGATGAACAGAAGTATATGCATTCATTTTGATCTTTGTAAGACTTCAGCAGGCTAAAATTGTATCATACTGTACTCATACAACAAACAGGAAAGAGGGAAATGTTAGATACTCACCTCTGGTGGATTTCCCAGCCACCAGTCATGGTTCACTGTACCTAGGCTGGTCTTTAAGACAGTATTTTGTATTGAAAAAAGAAGAGACTGGCCATTAGTTTTCCATCTCTCTTGAGACATGAAAGCTGTCTTAAAAATACTTTTCAAATCAAAATGATAAGTTATGAGAAAAATTGTGTGATTGGGGAAAATAAGAGTACATTGAAATCATCCTTAGAAGTATTGGTCTGAAGTCATCTCTGTCTCCAAGCAGGAAAATTTACATCCCTTGTGATGTAAAACACTTCCAAAAGATAACGTTTATGCTAAAATTGTGTAATTGTTCCTTTTAGTGATATCCAGGACATTTACAAAAAGCAATATTAAAGGGAACGTACAGAATACACTGAAAATCATCCTGTGTAGTAGGTTGCAAGCTGGTCCCCCAAAACGTGATGAATTTAAAAACCTCAGCTGAAGATTAAATCCTTCCACAAGTGATACTATGCTGAGAAGTCTTTTGCAGCACCTCAGTTTCTATCAGTTGGAGGGAACAGGGCTCTCTCTTCAGAAATGTTAATTCCTATAGTTTTCCTTTAAAAACTTCTTCAGACTTATTTCACCTGATGAGGAGACATCTGGGAGCTGTTACAGTGTGGTTCTCCATTGTTTTGGTTGTCTACTAGCCATTTACACACTAACATGTGCTTCCGCTAGTATGAGTGAAGAGCTTTTACTCCACAGAACTCCTGCCTGTGTGGCCGTAATATTAAGTATTCAAGGCATAGTGTCATACTCTACATTTATTCTATTTATGGGTAGATCAGAGTCTCAGTGGTTGCACGGTTGCACTAATTGTCTTACCAATTTGTCTGTCTAATTTCCATGTGTTTGCTTAATTCACCAGAAAAACCAGAGTCAGATTCCTGCAACACAGCAACTGGTTTTCCCCCATCTTTTTTTCCACTGTGAAGCTGGGTATATCTGCATTATCTCCAGCTTAGAATCGAGTCAGAAAAGCTATCAACATCCTTTATTCCCACTCTGCACACTGGAAATGTAGTTAGGGTTCTATAGGTGCAGACCTGATCTTGCCTGCTGCCTGTGCCATGTCAGTCTCTAGTTGCATTTGTTTGCTTTTCACTACAATTAATTAGTTTCAAGATGCAAACTAAATTATATTAATGGTGTGCTGGTTTAGGTACCATCTTCCAATCACAGTGATTCCTTCAGTGTATATATTGTCAGTCTGGTAATTGCATTTTGTCTGATGTGCATTATATTGCAGGGCCAGCTTTCCTTTTTCCTTTTAAATATAGCCTATGCTGCTGAAAGGATCCAGGAAAAAATTATCCATCCAAACCCCAGTGGAATTTTTAGACCCCCTTGGAAGGCCCAGCTGTAATCAGCTATTTAAGGCAGAGATTTTAGAGTGAGGAGTGCTACAAATCTTTCACTTCAAATGCAGTTGCCTGTACACAGGGCCCCTTCTTACACAGATCTCTTGTTCCTGCATTTGGGAGATTATATAAACAGCAGTTGATTGGGGAGAAGTAATATTTTGATGCATTTTAATGCTCTGCAAAGCTAGAAATCTGGGGGAAGGGGGAGATTACTGCATTATTTTCTGAAAATGTGAGCAATATTGTCAAGTAGGCCATTTTCAGTTAATTGTTTGACCCCATTGTCCTCAAATTACCCTATTTCTGTACTTTCACAGCAACAGGAGAAAAACAAGCAAAGAGGCTTTGTGTCTGTAAATGAAGAAGGATTTCATAATCTACTTTGAGCCTCAGATCCCCAGTGGGGCTTCCAGGGCTGGTAATTTCTTTTACTCATCGGCTGGATAAGTTTTGGCCCATGTGAATGTCACATTGCCATGCCTGCAGCATATTTTTAAGAAGCAAACTTCATACAGGGTAAGGTTCTTCACTGGTGAAGACCGATAAGGTCAACAAAGTTGTCTGTCACTTCTGTCAGTTGAGAACTGGCTTTTTTGTTGTGATGTATTTTTCTTCTTAAAGACATTCCACTATTTTTAATGGGGATAGAGTTAACAAATGTGTGTCGTACTGTTGTCTGCCACAATATCTTCTTGAAAAATGTTCTTTAAATATTTGAGTACAGAAGTGCCCTCAATAAGAAGAAAGTAAAGAGACCATGAGGGTTTTTTTAAAGTGGTATTTATGAGTTTTCTCTCTTGCTTAGTTGTCAGATAATTAGGCTTTTGCAAATATTGCATTCAATTTGTGCTAATTGGAGTATAACATTCACTGTTACTGGTCTGTAAATTCCAGAGATATTCTGATCTTTATTGCACTTCACCTCCATTTTTATTCTCTTATGATAATCTTTAAGAAGTCTCGTTCTGCTGCATTAGAGATTGGTTTCAGTGTCTGTGCAATGTTTGCTACTATTGTAGTGTGACTTTGTATTTTTGGTTTTTAAATTTTGTATTGGTACAGCCTTAACTTATAGAAATAAAGACCATTTAAAATAAATCAAAATAGTCATTGATATCTGTGCATGCTTTATTCACAGTATTTTGTCTGTAATTAGATGTAGCAATCAAGTCTCATGTATTAATAAATTGTTTTCTGCAAAGTTGACTCTTTTCTTTAATCAAGTGAAAACAAATTATATGGCATTTCAAAGCATGTTGTATAAAAAAGCACCATCTGTGTCTCATGTTTTTCAAGTATGAGTATCTGCATAGCTGGAGAGTTCCCATGTGCCTGTGCTGCATTTTGATTAGCAGACTACAGATTGGCTGACCACGAAATTGTTGCTGTCATACCCTCCTAATTTCTGGGGTTATGTTTCAGGAAAACATTTAAACAATTGCTTAAGTAAGTCCTTCCCTACTCAGGAATGTACTTAAAAGCAAGCTAGACTTGAACCATGTGCTCATTTAATTTCAGTATAGTGGGACTGAAAGACTACATTCTTAGAGCCATTTTGGAGAGCCTTTTGGAAGTAATTTTCCTGAACCTCAATTCCAATGAACAACTTGGCCTGTAATTATTTATTTTGCATGCAGAATTTCAGCAGTAAGGTCAACTCTCCATATTGTTTCTTTTAAAGTTCATCTAGAATAAAGCATGAATTCAGGAATACGCATCTTTTAAGGCGGGCTTGTCAGATACAAATTTTTACTGTTCAAGAGGTTTTAAAATGAAAGGACCAGAAAACTAAAGCTATTAAAGCCCTTATGTTGTGGAGAAGGTCAGAGGGTCTTGAGTTCTGCCAAAGGAACATGAAAAAAAAGAAAATGTCAAATCCCCTGAAAAGTGGTATCTAGGGAACTGCAATGTGTGTTGTCTTTAGGACATCAATGCAGGATAGTGCAGGACAGTAAGAAATAAGTGACACCATGGGTGAGGTATAGAGGAACATGCTTTTCACCAGGTACTCTGGGAATGCATTTCCATCACCTGGCAAATTCTGCTAAAAAAAATTAAAAATTCCTTCTTGATGCTTGGTGCTAGCAGGTGGATTGCTCAGCATAGAAACATGTAAAAAGTATCCTGTCAAAGATCCTGCTGTTGTCCCCATGACAAGTGGAAGGAAGAAAGAAAGGCCTTTGGATGAAGAGAGAGAGAAGTAAGGTATGGACAGGTGATGGCCAGGGGCTAACAGGTGCTTTCACTATCTGTTACACAAGCACAGTAAACTTGTTCGATTAAACTTCATAGCTTGGATTATACTGTCTTCACAGAGGTTGAAGTTAATGAGCTTCTGTTGATCTAAAGTGAGTATGCAGTGGGTAGTTAATGGTTAAGGTGTTTAATGCAGATTCAAGGTAAGCAAATTGGTAAAATTCTGGTTTTTAGCTGCTTTGACTTTTCCCTTTGTACACTGATTAATTTAGATTGCTACTTTAAGAACTGCCATAGTCCCACAGCCAGTGGAATGGCTGGAGAACCAGCAGCAGTGTGCACATGCTGGGTGCAGTCTTGCACTATGCAGGCCTTTGGTGTAGCAGGGGAAGCAGCACTGAGAAATTTGGCTCAGGCAATCTGGACTGCTTCCCCAGGGGGGTCTTACAAAAGTGATAGAATCTCCTGAGGTCATTATGGCTAAATATATCTGAACACTGTGTTCACGATGTTGCTGAAGGGTATCATGGCTACAATTGATGCAGAAGTTGCCTCTTCAGATGAACCTTGAAGGTGGGAAAGAGGGGTTTTTAATTTGCTGGTGGCTTGCTTTGCAGTATGCACCAAAGAGAAATGGGAAAAGGCAGCTATTCATGAAAGGATCCACAACATTTCTTTGTGGCATGGCCTGATGGTTTACTGTGTTACAACCTTCACTACTGGTATCTTTCAAGAAGACTAATTAGAAACAAAAAAAGATGGTTAAGTAAGATGACTATGTATAAGAAAATATGGCTATTTGTATATGGACACTTTCTTCCAAGGTCCAAATTCCTACAGGAAGAGAATGCACATGCAGGACTGGCAGCACATGAGATGCTTATTGCTACTTCTCTAAAAAACTATAAGGAAATGACCCCTGGAGGAGCTTTTAAGACAAAATCCTGCATGTAGCATGTGAGTGGAATTCCTCAGGGATAGGTATTTCAACCAATGCAGTTTAGCATTTTTGTCAGTGGTGTGGACTGTGGGATTGAGAGAACCCTCAGCAAGTTTGCTGACAACAAGTTTGCTGTGTGGTGCATTTGACACTCTGGAGGGAAGGGATACCTGAAAGGTGGGCTGATGCATGAAGTTAAACAAGGTCATAAGGTGCTGCACCTGGGCTGGGGTAATCCCAAGGACAAACACAGGCTGGGCAGGGAATCGAGAGCAGCCCTGTGAGCAGGACTGGGGGTGTTGGTGGGTGAGAGGCTGGACATGACCCAACCATGAGCACTCCCAGCCCAGAGAGCCAAACATGACCTGGGCTGCATCCAGAGCAGTGTGGGCTGCAGGGGAGGGAGGGGATTCTGCTCCTCTGCTCTGCTCTGGTGAGACCCCACCTGGAACCCTGCATCCAGCCCTGGGATCCCCAACGTAAGAAAGATGTGGACTTGATGGAGCAAGTCCAGAGAAGAGCCATGACACTGATCAGAGGGCTGGCGCACCTTTCTACAATGACAGGCTGAGATGGTTGGGGCTGTTCAGCCTGGAGAGGAGAAGGGTCTGGGGAGACTTTATAGGAGTCTAGGGGAGAGCATCTGGGGAGAGCATCTGCCATCTTGTCTTTGTCTCAGCAGCCAAGCACACTGAATTGAGGTGGCAAACACCTTTTGTGTGTAAAGCACTTTCTCTGTGGCCTACTTTTGTTATTAGTATTGTGCTGTTTTTCTGTGTTTCTTATTTCATTGCTGTTTGTTTTCAGTAAATTGTTATCTCAACCCGTATCTGCCTTTGTCCTTCTCTCACTGGAGTAGGAGGGGTGGAACAGCTTATTTGGAGTTTAATTCCAAGCTATTTTTAAACCACCGCACCATGCAAAGTAGTAAATGAAATGGGACTGGAGGAAAAACATGCTTCAAATATGTACCTAGAGAAAGGCAGGCAGAAGCATTGAGTGCTGAGGAGACAGGATGCCGCTAGCCATGGAACTATTAACTCTGCCATTCATCTGATGATAATGCCGCCATTCATCTGCTGTTGGAAGGAGATTTTTGTGCATCCGGACCTTGGTGAGGGACACTCAGAAATGTCCCTGAAGGCACAGGTGGCCAGAAGTTCTCATGTGCAAAGGGTTGCATGAGGAAATGATTGAGCAGACAAACGTTGTCCGTGCTACAAAAACAGAGAGCTAAGCTGTATCCTCCTCTGCAATGCCATCTGCTGTGGGGGCCAACCCTCCACAGCATCTGTGTTCTTCAGTCTCATGGGCCTGGAGCCCCTTTTGGAGACAGGTCTGTTGACACAGTTGTAAAAAGTGGTTATGAAACTATTCAGCAGACCAGAAATTGGTCAGACCACATTGGTGCTGCATCAGGCCCCTGATGCTTGCAAGCCAGCAGGAAGTGTGTTCTGGCTCACCCAGAAGTGAGAGCTGGGTGGCCTCTAAACATTATCTAAAGTGCTTGTTCTTTCTGGACAACGGTGGGATCTGCCAGGACCCTGGGGTGTGTGTAGTGTCTTGCTGCATGCGCTAGCAAAAATTTTGTAAAATACAGCTAAAGATGAGCAGAATCTGTGGATTATAAGAACTTCCAGATACTGCAGATATCTTTATTCTCTTTATTTAGAGCAGTTGTGGGGGGAGATTAGTGTGATTACCTCTGTAGAGGGAGAATGAATGCAGACGCTGTTTTTTTTGCTGTGCCACCGGGAAGTTGATTGCTAATTTGCATTATGAACAGCAACAGGCTGTGCATGAGGAACTGACTTTGCTCTAGAAGAAGCATGCAGAGACGGAAAGAGACATCAGAGCTGAGATCTAACCAGTTTTGATGGCACCTGATTAGCTCATCTGGCAACTCTCTTCTTCCTCCCTCATGAAACACAAGCACAATGCAACTCCTGGCATCTGTATGGAGCAGAGCATTAGGCGTCCACACATTTACCATGTGCATTTCAACTTATATGGTCTGGCATGGAGCACCCACCAGCCATCAGATAATAGCACAATTGTCTGTGTAGATGTAGGGTATGTGCATGTTTTGGCAGGAAAATACAGCTGTTTTCTTCCTGTATCTCCTCAGTGACAGAAGTCTGGCAAGAGGGTTTGTGCCTGCACAGATGGCAGTGTTGTGTGATTTTGCAGAGTTTCTGACATGAGTATGGCATCAACTGAACCAAAACCAGAGATAACTTTTCCAAAGGAATCTGCCTTACTGATTGTAATGAAGCTCAGGTGCTGTGTGTTCACATGGCTAGCCTGCATCCTCTGAAGTGTGGTTAGAAAATAAACCATCCAGGAAGAGGGAGGCAAAAGGCATTTTAGGGGTGAGGGAGCAGGACTCAGATTTAGGTGCAAGATCTCCTCCTTTGTCAGTTACTCATGTACCTACAGCAGCACTGAATTGCACAGGCAGCCTGTCAGTTACACACATAAAAATTCAGTCATGTGGGACTTGATCTAGAACCATCTCATGCTGATGTGATCATAACACAGAGAACTGGTGATTGCATCGCTCTTCTGGCTATAAGACACATGTTCCTGTCTGCATAATGCTTTTCCAAGTTCTGTCTGACAGGTCCCAGTGAGAACTTCAGTGTTCATTCAGTAAGGGTGTAGTTCTGTTAGTTTGTCCTGGTGATGGCCCAACAGTACTCCAAGTGCTCCACAAGGTGTTCAGACGTAATTGCAAATGCTTGGAGCATCGTCTGGCTCCTGATAGGTAGTGCTGGGCAAAGAGCTTTGGTATGCAACCACTGAAGTCAGTGATGAAGGCACGATGGGAATACCCTTATCTTTAAACAAAGCCCATGGGCTGGTGTGGTATTGAACCAAGATCGCAGTCTTTCCAGGACTCTTCCATACTGTCCAAGAATGAAAGGGACAAACTGTTTTCTTTAGGACCAGAAAGAAGCAATTTATGCCAAAAAAAACCCCGAAAAAAACAACAACGACAACAACAAAAATCAAACAAAAAACCCCAAAAAACCTCAATGAACCAACCAATGAACCAACAAACAACAAAACAAACAAACAAACCAACCACAACCCCCCCAAAAACCAAACAAACAAAACAAACAAAAAAAACCCAAAAACCACACACACACACACAAACAAACCAAACATAAGCAAGGATGCTATATTTCCTGGAGGAGCTGAAAGCAGGATAATCCTTATCCCAGCCTTCTGGTGACAGAACACCCTTACAGATGGTAGCTGATACATGCTTACCATTACAAAACCTTAATTTTATTTCAGTTTTATTTTAGGCTAAGACTCTTTTTCTGCAAGCATTAGAGCTGCATGCTGCTTGCAGCAGCCATGGCTTTCTGATCTCACAACACATCCAAGCCCTAGAGCAATTCATGCTATTTTTTTGTTGTTTATGGTTGTTAGGAATGGAGAGGGAAACTTTAATCCAGTTTCTGTCTTTCCCGGGCTTTTGGCAGTAGACAGTACTTTTACTGAGGTGGCCAGCACCCCACTCTCATTGCAAGTTCTTAATAATGGCTGATTAGGTCTATTACAAAATGAATTATTTATTTGATAGACACAGATTTAACAGACAAAAGACTTTAACAGATTTACTTACTACACAGGATAAGCAAAGAAAGACTGCTCGTAGATAAACAATGCAGCCCGAGAGTGAGGTACCTGCGTTACAGCCCATGAAGAAACTGTAGATTAGGGTTCAGTGCATTTTGCCATCCGGTTTCTGATCGAGCTTGTGTAGGGCCCTTCCTCTCAGTTTCTGAAAAGCATCCACAGAGATACATCCAGACTTGTTGGGAGAAGCCCTGCACATTTCCAGGGAGTGTGTAGGAGGCTTCTGTTTCCGTAGAAATTTGTGTAGCTTTTATATTGTAAAGCAGTGTCTTTCGGTCAATGACATTTAATTTTCATCTCTCTCTACATCTGCTCTCCAGACCAAGACGTTTATTCTCAGCTGGGGGGTCTCAGCCCTCTTGGCGCCAGAGAAAACCCCCTGCAGGGCATTTGTCCCGACCTGGGCTGTCTCATCCTTATGCACCAACTGAGGTGTTGCGGGGAAGGGGGGTCTGGAAGCGTCCTGCCATAAAGGTGTGTAGTAGGAAGGAGAGGAAAGACAAAACTGATACAGACTTTGATGTTCATGACTGCGCATGTGCTGTGAAGCATTCCTTAATGGCCACCCACGCACCCTTGTTCTCCCTGCTTCCCTTCAGGACGGAATGGTACTAATAAGAAGCTGTTACTGTGGGCTTTCAAGTATCAGAGCTCAGCTCAAACCAGACACATCACTTTTGAAAACCTGAAATACGGAAAAAGTGGGAGCTAGGACTTAATTTCCTATCGCATGATAAACCTTGCCTTAGGAAGCCAGAAGCAATCTGTCTCCTGTTGCAGTTCAATAAATTGCCTGAGTGATACTGAGCGATGCAAGAAACAATCGCACATAATTTTTGCACCAGGGCCTGGCAGAAGTTAATTAAGCAGGATTAACTGCAGTGTGAGAATATCAGTGAGGCTGGAGCTGTTATATCTTTCAGGACAACTAGTGTTGTATGTTTAGGATCTTGATTTTAGTAGGCTTCCCAAAATGCTCTGGTGCTCTAAGAAGTAGTCCTTGGATGAGCTACTCTGAGCCAATCACAATTCATGAGATGGCAAGCAGTTTGTGAGGAGATGTGGGGCTGAATGCTACTGGGCCATGGACTGGGCAGAGAAGCATTCTGGGAGGTACAAAACTATGGAGAACCGGTAGGGGGCAAGCAGTGCCTGAACAGTCACTGTGAAAGGGCTGTAGCAAGATCCAAGGGCCCAACAGGACAAACCTTTGTCAAGGAGATTGCTGGTGAGAGCAGCTCATCATTTCCGTGAGCATTCTGGCCTCTCTTAGCAGAGCTGTCCACCTAATAACTCGCCATGCACAGCTCATCGAGTGGCTGCCAGGCTGCACATAGGCAGAGGAGGAACATTTGCCCTGACCAAAGGTTTTAAACATAGCTTAGTTTAGAAAAAATGCTTGCAGCCTACCTTTCAGGTGGAAGGAAGCCCTGGTTTTGTCCACTGACCAGTTGCAGTATGCAGAAGGAGAGGCAGGTCCCTTCAGTTCATGAGACTTCTGTCCCTTGACAGACTTGCACAGCAATGTGCATTTATCACATATGCCCTCTGTTTGGCTGTTTTCCAGCAATCTTTCTTGGAGTCTTCAGGAGAAGACCCTGAGCAGTCAGAGATGTGCACACCACGGACTGAGGACTCCTGATACAGAAGAGTCCAGAGCTCAGAAGATTAGACAATGTGCTTGCATTGTTGGACTGTGTAGGGCTCATCTGTTTCACTTTCAGCTTGCTTTCCTTGCAGTGGGTCCTTCAGCTGGGTTTATGCAGTTCCTTTACTTTTTGTATACTATATTAACTGCAAAATCTGCACCAGTATAAACTTCTTTTTAAAATCACATCTTCCCAGTGCGCAGCATTACACCTCGGGGGCTGCAGTAACAGTCAGCAGTGGCCAAAATAATCAAAGGTTAGAAGGAGAAATCCAGCATTTCCCTCCCACTGGCATTCAAGGTCAGTGGGAGGGAGATGCTGGATTTCTCCTTCTAACCTTTCCCTTTTCCTGCCACACTGAGATAGTCACTGTGGGAATCACAGTGCATAGAGGTTCAGAGCAACCTCTCACTACTAAATTCATTGGGCTGCAAAATCCCATTAGTTTCAGCCCTATAAAAAGTAGACTTTAAAGTATAGTAGACATAGTAAAATTATAGTGGTATCGTAAAAATGCATTACTCTTTCAAAAAGGATATTACGTGTCTGAACATCTATAAAAAAATTCTCCATCAATCCTCTGCTTTTAGTTCCTGCCTGTAGGGCTGAAGCTCTCCATTTATGGAATGCATACTGCCTGTTTTCATTTAACTCATGAAATTCACCACGATGCACCTGCCTTTGGTCACCTGAAGCAACAGCTGTTCCTAATAGGGAGAAGAAAGTGTGTATGGGTGGAAAATGCTACTTGACTAGCACTGCCTGTCTGGCTTGCACTGACGCCTGGGGTGGAGAGGCACTGGCAGCACAGTGTCAACCAGTAGAAGTACAAAGGGAGTTTTTCCCTGGTGCCAACATCAATTAAAAAAGGAAAAACTTGCCATCCTCCTGTGGTTTCTACAGCAAGCAAAAGGTGCTGTGTTACTCCTTCTCTATTACTCGTTCTGTGTGGCAATACATTTTTAAATTTTTCAGGGTGTTACTAGGACAAGCTATTTTTATCCCCATTCTTTATTTGTTTTCTAGCATATTCAACTAAGCTCAACAATTTAATTCTGATGATGACTTCAAGTACTTGCATATCAGTGCTGTGAGCCCCAACACCACCAAGACTATCTTTGTGCTCTCAGAGTGTGGAGATACTGGTGCATAACCAAAGGATTCGGAGATTACATGGATATCACTAAGATCAGGAAACTTAGCAGAATACTGTTTTTTTTCAGTGCTGGGAGCCCACCTTTCAGGTGAAATGAAGTTATCATAAAGCTCAAATAGAAGGATTTTCAGCCTGCTTTATGTCCTTGTGGTCCCGGGGATTTTCCAAGTTTCTCTCAATAAAATGGTAACCTTTTCTAATTTATACCCTGTTTCCTTCATGCTTGAGCCAGTAGCTTTGAAACCCAGGGCAATGCTAAAGATTTCCTTGTACATAACACTTGTGTACAACCTTAGTCTCAGGCTCTATGTGACAAAATTTCCTGCTGTTACCCTAAGGTATGGTTTCTGCTTCTGGAGTCAGCCAGTGTAATTATGACCATTTGAGAACTTTTTTCCAAAAATGAACGCCCAGAAACATCAAAAATAAGGGCTTTGGCTAAGATCCAAAGTGTAAAAACCCTGCTCACATTTTTATAACTGAATTTCTCTGTTAGGTTTATCTAAGATATTGGCAGGCAAAAGCAGTCAGAATGGCAGTTTGATTGCAATACTGACACCTCATGGCTTAAAGAAGAAGTTGATACTGTTTCTCCTTTTTTTCCTCTTACTCCTCTTTCACCTACTTCTCCTTCTTCACCTGAAAAGAATCGATTTTCACAAGTACCACATTGCTGTGAAAGTACGAAGCGTTACACCCAAGTGGTAAGTCGCACACATATGCAGAGAGTCACACTTCAGTGAGACTGGAACCTTCATTCACTTCAAAAAAAGCCAGGAATTTGGCTCCTTTCTTCTGAATCTGGATTTCTACATCTGGTGCAAAAGTGGCACCAGCAAGTGAAATGCATCTAATTTGTCTGAACACCTCTTACACCACAGGGTTTCACTGCAGCTTCTTCCCAAAACTCTGAGGCTGCCAAGGAACAAAATTCTGGAGAAACATGGAAGCTGTTGCAGGTTTCTTCAGAGAAAGCACAGAGAAGCGCTAAACATGTTTTCCCCACCTGTGGTGCATTTGCTTTCTGAAAATACCTTGACATATCTTTCCCCTTCCTCTTATTTCACATCCCAGCAGTGAAGGTGTGTGAACCCCTGGAGGACATCTACACCACCATGAAGAAAACAGATGGGTCTGACTTTTTAGCCACATCATTCTGCACTATCCAACAAGGCTTGGACCAGATACTCAAGAATGCCAGTGACTGCTTTCTCCACCACCAGCAACACCTTCAGCTCTTCCACAAGAAAGAGGAAGAACAAGCCTAAGATCTTGAGCAAGACTGGCATGTCTGGTGACTGCTCTCGCAACATCTTCTTCTTCCTTGTTGATGAGGAACGGCGTGGAAGACAGGATGCCTGGCCCCATAGCCCTGCTCTCCACTGGGGGAAATAGTGCAGCCAGTATCTGAACATGCAAACCTTGCAGGAGCAGGCAGGCATAGACTTTGATGACATTGAACTGCTTAGAGACTCCCAGGACAGGTAATTTTTTTGCCAGAATGGTAGCAGGAAGCAAGAAAACAGGCAGAAGGCAGACTGTTACGGCCAGCTCTCCCATGATCACAAGCTATGCCTGCAGTGCCTTCTCTACAAGTACACACAAGGGCCCCGACGCAAAGGGAGGCCAAGTCACCCCTCTCGGTGGTCTGGCAGCAGCTCAGAAGCAGGAGGAATGCCTGGTATGAGGAGCCAAGGGTGGGAATCTGCTCCTTCAGAGCTGCCATCTCCCAGCTGGTGAAGAAACCTGGAGCACTGTGAAAATTTTACTTTTGTCTCCTTCACTAAAGGCCTCCAGGAATTTTTTCCATCTTAGCACCTAAGACAGAGCAACTCTGCCCTCTTTCTGCTCTCCGCATCCAGCATCCCAAGAAGTCTCTATGATTATGTGAACAAGTTGAGCTGCTTTCAAACAAGAGAAAAAAGTGGAATGACAGGACAGGGCAGAGGAAGGAAGGTGGAACATGCTGTGGGCCCATTTTGGGGATGAATACTGCTTTCTTCTGAAGAGCTGGGAAGCAGTGGTCTCCTTCATCACTACCAAGTCTTCCAAGGAAAGAACTGGTGGAGAGCTTTTTCCTCATTGGAGGCAGTAATATATGGTGGGTTTTCCTCCTTAACTAGCATAGCTAGGAGAAAGGAGACTGAGATTTGGAACCAAGAGCCCCTAAAGCTTAAGAGCCTATACTTTCGGAGCCATTGTACAAAAATTACTTTCTTGTGAAATCGTATTTTTAAATGGTTCACAGCTTTGTACACTTGTTCAGTGTTTTGTAAATAGTTATTTTTCACTACCTGATAATCTACACGAGATCTGTAAGCACTGCTATAAACTACTAGTAGTTTTCCAATTAATAAACAAATAGATTGAAATAATTAAAAAATTATTAGCAGACAAAAAAAAATGGCATCACCGAAGGACAGCATTTTCAGTCAGCCATGTATAAATGGTGTGCACTTAAATAAAAAAACAGCAGTTTGAGGCTGACCAGGTTTTGAGACATTTTAAAAGGGGCTTATATCAGAAGTCAAATGTCAGTCTGACACACAAATTATGTAATTTTCAAAAATTGGTGATCAGGTATAAAAATATTTGCCCTGATCTTCTATAGATATGGCTTGGTCCACTTTCTCTTGAGAGAAGAGCTGAACTTCATTTCAGCTGGAGCTGTGATGAGCCTGTAAGTCACAAAGAAAGACAACCTGGAAGATGTAGCACAGAGCTGGGGAGCAATATTTGATGATGTGCAATCAGCTTCTTTTCTAGTGTAAAGGTGTGGCTGGGTTTTTATTTACCATATTGCAGCACTGTGAGAGGATTGGTGAGGTTTACAATGCCCACTACACATTTATTGTACATAGACATTGATTGTTCTGTGTAACACCTGACATATCAGAATAAAGCAGAATACTATGGCATAATTGTTGATCACCATCTGACTACTAACAAAATGAAAATATTTCAACAGATATACTTGCAAATGGAATCTGTAAGTCAACTGGAATCAGTAAGATCATTACTCCTCCATCTGCGTTTTGATTTTTTTTTCCATTCCAAATCCAGTCCCTAAATGCCAAAGAATTAAAGACACAATTCTCCCCATTATGTGAATTATCAACACTATGAGACACATGAAAGCTCGCACTTGCTGGTAAATAATGCATTATATGTCAGACCACTAAGAACCCTAACTGTGATTCAATGTTTTGCTTTGTTCTTCATGAAAATGGTCTTGGTTTTGAAAAGCTGTCATATTTGTAGAGATCTGCAAGGTGTATTTTGTTACTTGCTGTAAATATTACTTATGGAGATATTTCTGAAATCAATTTGATTGTCAGAGAGAAGCCTGTAATTTTCACTACATTGTATGCATTAGGAAATCCCATATGTAGATCTCCTGCCACTTGAAACCAATATTGTAGGAAATAACTGACAGAAAAGAAAAACATAGATAAGAGTCAGGGAGGGGGAAGGAGACCCAGCATTGGCTTTCATTGCTGTATCAAAAGCAAGCAAGAAATCTACAGTGACATTATCTACATGAATCTATAATGACATATTTATGTGGAATGCACAAAGCATACCAAACTCACATCGCAGAACTGGGAGGCAGTGAATTGCTGTCTGATGGAGATTTATGTCCTCTGAGTGAGGGAAAAGTCCTGTGTGGATTCTATTTGGGTGTGAACTACTGAGAGGAGATGAAGCCTCCTCCAGTTTGGCATTGTGCTTGTCCTTACCATGCACAAAATTATTCACTAGCACAGAATAGGCATTTTCCTGACACATCTTTCTCAACCCCCCTCTTTGGAACCGATTCTCTTTAGAAAGACACTGAATTCACTCGTTTGGACAAAACCAGCCTTATTACCTTGAGGATCAGGTTCTCACCTGGCCTGTGTGAAATTATGGGTCAGCTTGGGTTCCAATTACTTTTTCACCATTTATCCCAAGAGGGAGGAGCTCAGATTGAGAGCGCTGCTTTGCAAGCATGGATCCAGGCACTCTTCTGTGCTATGGAGGTCAGGTTTGCATTCCAAGCCTGGACAGAGCAGCACACAGACTGCTCCTGTGTGGTAAACTCTCTCCTCTGGAGTTTCTGGCTGCCTTCTCATATGGTCTGAGAAGCACCAATACAGAGTAAAACTATTTTGAAGTCCCAAAGCCTCCCTTGGAAAGTGAGAACTAGTAGACAAATAATAATTACTTGGCTGTAATTATCATCTTGTATTTAAGGTGACATTTGCACTTCCCAGCACGGAGGTGGAGTGTGAGGCTGTCTCAGAGGAGCAGAGACTAAAAATTCTCCAGAGCTAAAAGGATGGAGGTGCTCCTGCTTGCATAGCACAAAGCCATGTTCCAAGACAACACTGGCATCTCATCTTGCAGCCCCATGGCCCACAAAAGAAACCTTTTTCCAGTCACCACTCATCTGCTTTACCCTCTTTTTCTGACCCTTACAGTCTGGTGGCAAAATTAAGTGTCTGGGAGGACTGTGCCATTTAATTCCCTTCCAGTGGGTCAGAGCCTGAGGATGTAACAAACTGACCACATGCAGGACACAGGTAGGTTAGAGCAGGGGAGCCTTACATCCCCTTGCCTTAACCTGTCCCCTTAGAGAGCTCTGGACTAAGATGGCTTTATGTCTACTTTATTAGGTGTGGTTGTTGCTTACCTAGTCTTCACCAAAATCATCTCACTCATGTAATCAGGCTTCCACTCAGGCTGGAATCAGCCAGCATTTTGTTGGACTCAGATTGCTAAACTTAACGGAATCTATGTCACTCTCCAATAATAATACAACTGTTTAAGTGCTGCAAAAAAAACCCAACTTCCTCATCAATGAATCTGAGTACTTCAGGGTGATGCTGAGCTATCCAATTGAGTTATGACCTTTCTCAGCTGAATATACTTTCAAAGTTCCCAAAAGTAACTTTCTGATCCTAGTCTTGCTTGCATCCGTCAAAAAAAAAAAAAAAGCAATTATGTCTTGTTTAGTACTGAAATCAATCTTCATTAAAACACTTGCTGTGGCATAACCAAGTAGCTCAGGTAAGGAATATTGTAAGGAAGGAGCACAAATGGGAGGGAAGGAAGAAGTGGAGCTGGTGAAGCAGCACAGCATAACTGAGAGATGAATGTGTCTAGCAGAGGAAAAAATGGTAACTCTGATAGGGGTAACCCTAGAAAATCTTAAGAAAATGCTGACAAAACTTAAAAAGGATAAAAAGGGTATAATAAACATGCCAGCTAGAATCACAGACCACTAATACATTAGTGTGGAAAGGCTAAAAAATAATAATCACAGAAACAAGAATCACCATGTTTCCTGTTTGCTTGAGAGTTCTGCTGCTGTACTGAGTTGTCTTCAGCCATGCTGAAGGAAGCAATTTACTGACTTTACTGACACGAAGGATATCACTGAGGTGGGGTTTTGGGTAAGCAATAATTTATTAGGTTTTATACTTTCCACTTGTGGTTGAGTATCACCAACTATCCTTAACATAAGTCTGCATCACCAGAAAGCTGTGGTGAGTGCTGCTAGACTCACACTTTCTTTTTAGGTACTGCAGGGATCAGGACATCATACTGACATATCTGAAATGCTGCCTCTGAGTTTGTCACTGGAATAAGGTGCAAAGGAGCATGAGGTATACTATACTATGAAAGGAATTTTTTTTTGGTGATTGCTCTAGTAGCGCTTAGCTGAAAGGAAGATCAGTACTAAAGGCTGAACCAGCTTATTTGTGCCTATTAATTATAGCATTATATTAAATTGTGCCTATTAATGACTTCCTGTGCTTAGGAACCTGTCTTATGTCAGGACATTGCTGTGTCATGTGATGAGCAAATCCATCAAAAAAGATGGTCTATCCAAACCTACAGGTTAAGCAAGCTTGTTTGCTGACAGAGCAAACTGACTAGTTCAAAATATTAAATTGAAAGTGATTATGCCTGAATCTGACAAAACCAGTCTGTGTGTGAGTGGGAGACTGGGACATATACACAAAGCCCAGCACAAAGGGAAAAGTCAGCCTTGGCAAACCTCAAGGACCAGGAAAGCAGGCTATGCTTAGAATGGAGAAGCTTCAAACCAACCCTTCATTTGGATGGGACATAAAGCACCTTACAGGGACTACTGGGGTGCTGGCAAGGCAGCCAGTCCTACACAGGCCAGTGTACAGTGTTCTGCTTTCTCTGGACAAACAAGCCCTCTGCCTGGCAGAGTTTGAGAACATATGACCCTTGGTGTGTCTTCCTGACAGGCTGTAAACACTCAGTCCTTCTGACCCATCCCAGTTGTCAGCCAGCTGTGCACAGTTCTTGCTGGCAGAGAAATATGGAGACAGCAGCTTGGGCCCACATTTGGCCATTCCCACTTCCACAAGTGGCCATTGACCTGACAGATAGAGAAGATCTACAGTCATCCAGGCAGAGAGATGCTCAACATACATTTACTTAGGACATGCAGTCAGGGCTAAACCCCAGCATAATGGGCAACTTTATCTGGTCATTGCCGCAAAGAACAAAGCAGAAAAAGGAAAGCTCTTTTCAAACATGCAGTATAACATTGCTCTCTTGTTGGAACCCAGGGTGTTCCTATGACACCCCTGGATGACCAGAACCCTGGCCAGCAGGCTTTTCAGCCTTGCCAGGGATGTCGGAGACCTTGGATTGATACTGAGAATGCCTGTGGCTTTGATTTTAACCCATGGAACAAGTTACCAGCCTTGTACGAAGAATTACAAGTCACAAAAGTTTAGATAGAAAAATAGTAGTAGTTATTAGTTAAAAGAAAAAATTTGAAGGTATGTACAGGGGGTTTGAAGATCTGTACAAGGGGGTCTGAGGCACAAGATGGAGGAANCAAAAAATCTACTTTTGATAAGAAA
>VXBU01016130.1:0-23213 GCA_013400315.1 Bombycilla garrulus
TTTTTTAAAACTAGAGCTCTAATTCACAAAGGTAGGGAGTTAAGTTGCCTAAATACCTCCACAGATGAGACAATAAATTTCAGTCAAATCAAGGTTTAAAATGTGTTTTCTGCTGCAGAGTAATATTTTGTGAAAAATGTCTGTAGATTACTCCATTTTTATCAGTCATTTTTAAATTCTTTTTTAAGATACTTTGGGCATTGTTATTTGTTAAGATGGTGGACAGTATGCTTTGTTCAAACCTAGGAATGCTCTAAGAATCATTTAATGGCTAAGGATAAATTGTTCTCTTCCAAGACTTGATATCAGCAGAGTTATCTTAAGCTCAGTAAATAAAGATCAATTCTACATATTTCTGCCATATACTTGGCAAATATCATAGCAAATTATCTACCTGGGATGGGATGGAAAAGACACAATACTTCACTCCTACCTAAGTGTTATTTTACACTTCCTCTGTGAGAAGACTACTTTCAGGAGCTGTTTTAGGATAATGAATATTATTGTCCTAGATCATCTCGTTGCAACACATAAACATCACCCCCCAGAGACTTAGGAGAGATCTCTCTTTTCAGTTTTTCCCACAAGCTATTTTCAGTGACTTTTGGTCTATGTTATATTTTCATAGATCCCATTATCGTCTTTCTCTCCCCACAGACTTCCTGCAGGGAAGTGAATCACCTGCAATAAGTGCAATTCCAGTAAGTGGCTGGATTGGTGCTGCAAAAACCAGCCAATGCTTTGAAGCCTAAAAGTGTTTTACAGTAAAGTTTTACATTCTCAGGATTTTGATAACCTTTGCAATTTTCAGTAAGTGGGATGAAACTATCTCAGAAGTGCTTACAAAAGCTGGGGACACTTTTGTTAACTGAGCTGTCATTTTTGGCATGGTTCCAAGTGCATGGCAGACTCACTGAAAAAATATTGCATCATAAAATAGACTGTGTAACAGAGTCTTAGCTTGGAATATACCTGAGAACATGTGGTCAACCTGTGCTTGTTATCTCATTAAGATTAAAAAAATACAAACAACTAAAAACCCCAACCTAGCAGAGGGTTAATTTAAAACTAAGAATCTACTTCAGGCAGTAATGTTTTTTAAACCTTCCTTTATAAATTTTGCTTATCAAGGAGTGCCCTTCTGGTATATCAACTGAGCCAAGACTGAGTTCTCAAATACTATGATGGCTTCTGTTAATTAGATAGTTTATCTGTGATGAGTTGTTGACACTGAGATGATTTGTGTTAAATAATTTTAAAATATTCTGTGGGGCACTAACTTAGATGCATTGTTTGTTCATATTCCAGGCCCCGGCTTCAATCTTTTTTACAGTCCTCGACAGAAATGAAGTTGATGCTTCAGCAAACTTCTTTTAAGTCAGAACAAGTAACATTGCAAAGTTATTTTTGATTAACTGGAATTCTTTGCAATTTTAATTGTTTTTACACAATAAGCTCTAGTTTAATACCTTAATATGTGAAGAGTATTTTTGTAATATTTAAATACATGAAGCTTTGCTAGTTTATCATTTCTTTAATATTTATTTTTAATGTTTTCTCTCTCATAAATTCATCTCCAGTCCCCCAATTAGGGGTAAAATGCACAAAAGGCTGGCAGAATATGGAACTTCTTTCTACCAGGGTGCTATAGTTTTCTAAATGCTCTATATTTTTGTAAGCTTTACTTTCATGGGAAAAATGGATAAGCTGAATTTTAATTGTAAAATACACTATCGTAAAAATCCATGCAGTGTGCTTTAGTGATGCTTACTATATATTACACTGCTTGAAATGAAAAAAAAATTCAGACTGCATGTAGATGAACCAAAGGTGAATGCTTACAGGTAGCAAGCTTCTCTGGCACCATAATAATAGCAGAACATCCTTATTTGTTCTTGTTCTTCTACTCCATAAATTAGCTCTCATTGCCTATCTTGTTTCTCTATTCTTAAACCTTGCAACCTTCCCATTTTTCTCCATTCTTTCCTTTCTATTCCTCCTTTCAACAAAAATTATACCCTTCTTTCTGACAATTTTAATCCACTTTTCTCTTGTTTGCCTTCACTCTAGTCTATAAAGCCCCAAATGCTCCCTTTTCCTTCTCAACGCCCCATCCTTCCTGAGTGGGAGTGCTGCCCATGCCGCGATAACACCTCAGACTCTGTTGTGATCTCCATTCTGCATTTGCACATGGATACAGTCCCCTAATTGAGAGACTTTTTTTTTTTTATTAAAAGCATTAGACATTTATATGTAGGAATAACACTTGCAGAGACATTCTCTAGGTTAAAAGTTAAAAGGGATGTCAATCATCATACTTCAGAACATAAACAGATTGCCAGCGTGGGTTGAAAAGGAATTTTCCCCACATAAAATCATAGAAGTTTGCAATAGAAAAGAACTAATAGGTCAGCTAATCTACCTACCTGCCAATTCAAGCTTTTTCCCCAACATGTATTTTGCTTCTCCTTTGGCCTCTCAAAAATCTCAAGCAATTGGACTGTTAATGTTTCCCCGTAGAAAATGTACAGTTGTTCAGTGCAACTAGCTTGCTGTTCAGAATTTTTCAGGTAGACAGTCTAAACTTTCTCTTATTACCTTCATCCCACTAGTCTTCATGGCATTTCCATCTATCATATTAAATAACCTTTCTCTCCTGACTTTTTTTTTTACACTTTTCCATTACATATATATTGGTGCCATGGCCTGTTTAACGGTTCCTACCTAATAATACCTAATAAACAATTCTTTTCAGTATGACTTCTGCTTAAAATTTTGCTCCTGTAACTACAATGCACATGAGAAGAACCACCTACATCATGACTGTTGGCAAATCAGAGCTTCTGAATATATGAACAAATACACATACACAGATTTGTCAACAAGCATATCAATGCTATATGTTGCAATGCAAAATGAACATGCAACTAACTATAACTTCCTGTAAGACAGCTCTTTCAGCTACGTGAACTATTCTGTGGTACTCTTTTCTGTCCTGGAATTCTTTGTTCAGGAAGGAAGATAGTTTTCCAAGTAAGGTATCTGTCTCTTCAGTGGCTAAAAAAGCCATAAATGTTTGGGTATTCAGAACAATGAAGAATTTAAAAAAAAAAAAAAAAAAATACAGAGAAAAGCTTTAGAGCTTGACAGGTTAAACAGGTAAAAGAGGGCTGTCCCTTCCTGAGCCACTTATAAATCATCCCAGAGACCACTAAAATCAGTCAAACCAGAATTCTCCATCATGTTTTAAAATTCTCATGTCCTAGCTTATAAACAACATTAAGAAAAATATTCACAGGTAACCCAAACAGGCAGAGGAATACTGTGCCTGGATCTTAAGAGACACACTCTTGCAGATGTGACAGAGGACAGGATAAGAAAGTACCAGATTCCTGTTCAAATGTATCATGTGAATTTTCTGTTACTTATGGGATTAGTAACATGTCAGAAGAATGAATGGGAAGGCATAACTCTTCTTGAACTCTGTGTTACTGTTAGAGCATTTAGGAGTCAGAAAACCAACAGAGAGAACGTAGACTTTGGCCACAAACAGCTTTCAACTACTATCTCCAGTTTCTGTTTTCCAAAACAAACAACTGTCCACTTTTCAAAACCTTGTATCATCATTTTTCTAGAGCTATGGCTTCTGCGTATCTAAGGTTTTGCTATGAAGATATTTTGAAAGTCTTGAGACCAAACTCTAACCAGGTGCTATCAGATGCTATCAGACGAGAGTGGCTAGTGACCTTAGCTGCACTGCCTAGCCCTCAAGCTACTTTCAAACTTCACTGACCTACGGACATTGGAGATTTCATCTGTTCACAGAGCAAACACATCTCAGTGGTCCTCCTGTAAAAGAATGTTGAAAAGTACACTATAGAACTTTCTGGTTTAGTACAATTTCTATTACACTTCTAACAAGCAAGAAGATAATATATCCAAAATACAGGTGATGAAATGGTTACTATAAAGTTGCTATAAAGTATCCTAACTAGACACACTTCTGTAACTCTGTTTTTATATTTCTTTACATCCTTTGTAGATTAGCGTAAACAAAATTAATTAATCATGAAAAGCAACTCCTACAGAGTAGAAGCAGGATTTTAGCTTCCAAAGCAACTTCCCTGCCAGACCTGAAAAATCTTATTCATTGTCAAGCAGTGTCACTCTTCTTAGCCAGCCTTTGATACCATGAGGTGCAGCAACCAAGAACTGCAGCAGTCTGCCTGTTTTTTGACATGGATACAGGATTGAAATATACTGGGCTATTTGCACCATCTGGTACATGCATTTCAGTTGAATGAAAGCAGATGAACTCCTGGGCACTTTGGTGATGAAACACCAGGAGAAAAAGAAACAAAACCCAAGAGATGTAAAAGTGTTAGTGAGGAAAAGAAGCTGAATTGATCTCATTTCTGGACTACAGAAGGTCATCTTCTAGGTTTCCTCACACTTGACATGGGACTACGTTTGACTCCTGGCATGTTTGGAGTGG
This sequence comes from Bombycilla garrulus, assembly GCA_013400315.1. NCBI lineage: Eukaryota > Metazoa > Chordata > Aves > Passeriformes > Bombycillidae > Bombycilla > Bombycilla garrulus. Next base: position 4,496 of record VXBU01016130.1, read on the forward strand.
GAGTGCGTTAGATTAAGCAGACTGTTCTAATGATCCTTTTTAGTTTTGAAATCTAGGGATCTATAAATATGTATATATCAATGTTGCTGTGACTATGATTTGCAGCTGTCAATCAGTTTGCTTTTTATGGCTGTAAAATTTCATTTCACTAGGGTTTTTTGTGTAGTCTTCTGAAAAGAATAAAAGTCTACTCCACATCTCCACATTTTAGACAGAAGAGTAATGCATGATTAACAGTATGCTGAGAGGTGTCACATTCACATTAACACTGATGTGTGAACCAGTGGTCAAATGGCAGATTACATGTCTGTCACAACACATCAGGGCAGTGTTCCAGTCTGCCAGCTTTACCCTGCCCAGCTTCTTCAAACAAAGAGTTCTTCTGAAAAATGTAGCACAAAAAAGAATGTTGAGCCTTTGGGGGAAAAAGAAGTCTGTCTCACGGTCAAGCTTTTTGAAGACTTAGTAATATCAAATGGTAGCAGGGGTTACTCACAGTCGCATAACCTTGCAGGTTCATGGATCTCTATAGCACAAATGGTGCATATGTGGCCTTATCAAAGATTTTCTGCATGATAACTGTATTACTGAAAAAGTACTACGGCTGGCATATTTCGATTTCGAGAAAGGATGCCAATTCTATCAAGGCTAGAAAAACTCTGACCCAGTTCCAAGAGAAAAAGCAAGTTTTTGGAATATCATTTGAAGCAAGAAGTTCCAGTTCATTGAAAATGTCATGAAAAGTGCCCTTTTCCTTTTGTCTTAAGGACAGAATTATTTTTTTTTTAAGTGGATAATTAACTAGCTGCTTGAATTCTTATATAGCAAATAGTCACACCTGGAACTGAAGTGACTTTTGGAGGGTAATGATGTCTGAAGCCAAAACATATAATGAAGCGGAACACATTTTTAATCCCTTAGGATGTTTATGTGTATTAAAAGCAAAATTTTAGACAATCACTCTATTATTGTTTGCAAGCCCAAAAATTCTATCTCAGGGTTTAAAAATGCTTTCCAGGGAGCTGTAAATATCATGCTCAGTTGGACAGTGCCTGACTTCTTACATGCTTTAAAAGTCTCAAAAGATCTGCTGAATTTTCCTGGAAGATAAATTGGCTCCAGCAGTACTCTCACTGAAATGAAAGCACAAATTGGAAGATATAAAGGCTAACATGCTTAAAACACTTAAATAACATAAAAGTTGAGTTCTATTTTCAAGAACACCTGGGTTACATGGATCTCTCGTTACAACATAAAAACATATCTGCTGAAGAATATTATTTAAATAATACTGGGAAGTAGTTGGCATACAAGCCAGTATTTGGACTCAGCCCAAAATGAGTAGTTGAGTATTGTCTTGGCTCATCTCTTAAATGTTAATATATGTTTACTATATATAATGGACTTGACAATAACCTCTTACAACATTTTAAACATTGGCTTTATAAAAATCACTCCTGATTTACACAAAATCATGAACTGGAAGATGGAATCTATGTAGAGATAGGATATAGAAACAGATGCACACACACACGTGTATATGTACATGTATATGTATATATATAAATTGTGCATTCTTCCATGTGCTATGTATAATCTCTTTATATACTAATATAGAATGTTCTACATTTCATAAATTATTGCATATTAATACACAGAAATATGCCATTTCTTACATGAAAAATTATTTGGATTTCTACACTGATTTTGTATGTATTTGTACACATTTCCAGACAAGTTATCACCAAATTCTGGCCTTTGTATGATCATATAGCTTTTACTAAAATCCTCCTCTCTGCTCCCAATTTAAAATATAGAAAATACCTACATAGTTGCCAAGATCTATGAATTTATATAGTACATACAATTTATATACTTTTAAAACTAGTATATTACAGTGATAAGAAGGATTTTTTTCTTATTTTCCCTTTTTTAACTCTCTGCTTTGTTAGTGAAATGAAGTTCAACAACATTCAGATGAGCCACGATTCAGTTTGTCAGGCTTGGCTTCCTTTCATCTTTTTTTTTTTTTTTTTTCTTCTTGACACTATGAACCTGCTGCTACTCTCATAAGATTTAAAGTTTATTTCTGTACACATTTTGCTTTTCATTTCTGTATGAATGGATTCTATGTCTTGAGGGACAGAAATGTTATTTTCTGGGGCTTGAATTTAGACTTCTCAAGAATAACATAGGTATGGCATATTCCAAGGAGGAAGAGTACGAAGAGGGTCTGAATTCCACCTTTACCTATCGTCTTTCAGATTCACTTACAGTCTCATAAACAATTATTCTTAAACAAAGGTCTCACTGTATGTTACAGCACTATACATAAAAAGCAACTAGAGTTGTGCAGCACAGCATGGTGTTATAAATGATGCAGCTGTATAACATTTTATGTACAGAAAGAAGATAAAAAACTGTGCACAACAGAAATGATATTCAATGATATGCATTAATTTTATTGTCTTATTCAAAGATAGACAAACTTAATGAAATGTTTTTAAGCTCTCATAAATGTACACTTGACAAATGTAAAAGAAGTGTTAGAAAATTGTCTATTACTACTCTAGTAGGAAGAAAAAAGATTCCTGCATTAAAAAAAATTCTCCACTCCAATGGAAGAAGGAAGCACAATGAAAAATGTAAATTGTCCCAAAAGAAAGAAAATCAGAGCTGATGCAATGAAGTCTCCTATCATGAAGAACTTTATTAACAATCGTAATGAAATAGTACATACAAGCAGAATTTTCATAAGAATTAATTATTGGTCATTTCTGCTACCTTTAAGTTTCAAGATTCATTGGAAGAATAACACCCTTAAAATTGCAGTTAGGCACCTAAATAAAGCAATAATATTTTATTCTGTACTGTTCACAAAATCCTTACAGAACTGATGTCTGTAAGTGTCTAGAGCTGCTCAGCATCTACATTTTCTGCAAGTAATATTCCTGTAATGTCATTAGATACTTGCAAAACAGCCCATACTTTCAAAACACCATGAAAAGTATCAACTAACACTTTGGGTCCAGTGTAATTCACAGATTAATTTCACAGCCCTGTGTCTGGTCCTGAAAATATTGCCCATACTTAGCTGTCAATTAGAGACAAGTGATTTAAATTATCCCTGTTAGAGGTTTGTTTTTGCTTCCGTAGTTTATTTCAAAAATTAGTTACACACATATTATTATAATATAATGAGTCATCTGTTAATTATTTTTGACATCTATGATAATAAAAATATACAAATGTTCCAGTTATTAATAGAATTGGCCTATCCTTATGCAAAAAAATGCCATGATTGTTGGACAAATTGGCACCGACTTACTCTTTCATCTTTGAAATGGTGCAATATTTTTTGTATCTAAGTTCTGTGAAGATGTAAAACATGTAAGTCTGTCTTTACATCGCTGCAGATAACCAGCATTTAACCCACCTTATTTTAAAGTCTTTCACTAAATGCATGACTACACACGCTATCAAAAATAATCTTCGACCGACCACATGCTGTGTAAGGGTACCAGTGAAATACTTCATAAACAGACAGAATGCAAACATGCACAAACACACTAACCACTAATGCCATAAACAACTTCAAGCACAGCACAAACAAAATGCATGCCAAGAAACCTGCTTGAAAATGTGTACTATAGAAAAATTCACTTTCAATTTCTGAATGTTATTTGACTACTTACTACACAATAAACAAAACTAGACAAAGTCCATGATGGCCCTTGAATTAAACTTCTGCCAAGTTCCAGAGACTGTTTCTTATTCGTTGTTCCTGGATGGATATATGTTATGTATAATATTAAGAGTACCTCTTCTTTTTCTCCATGCATATCACCTAATAAAAACAGGCAATATATGCAAGCTATACAAATATCACATTTAAAAAAAAACAACCAAACTACAGTAATTATTGGGGCAGAATTTGGGTACTCAGCAAACATAACAATGTAAATCATGAAACTAATTTACACCTGATAAAAATCCACCTATTTCACCACCATTTTGAATCTGTAGGTACATTCACTTCTATAGAGAATTTAAATATAAGAGTTTCTTCCTTACTGGACTGATTACAGTGCAATCATGTCAAAATCGTGACAACCATTGTGTCAAAGCCTCACAATGGCATCACAAAGTATCCAGCATGGCAAGGGGCTGCCACGTGAAACCCTAAGCCCACACTTGGCAGGCAGACTGACTGCAGACAAATCTGAATTGGATTTATGTTAGTGAAAGAAATAGAAGATTGCTATTAAATAGGAAAGATAGAGAAAAAAGTCAAAGCCCAGAACCCATCCCTCAGGAGTTGGGTATCCGTTCAGTCTGTGTGCTGGTATTTAGTTTGAGGTTCGTCCCCTCCCATCTGTTCTGGGGGAGATTGTGAGTTAGGACCAATTTTACACCAGTTTAAGATAGAAGTGACAAAAGATGTAATTTAATGAAAATTACTCCCAGATTCTTCCTATATATTTTTACTAATGATATGAAAAATAGCAACAGTGTTGTGGCAGGCTGTGCTGCATGTTTACTGAATGGCCAAACATGTAACTCTAGTCTTTTCCTTGCTGGAGCTCTGACTTTGATCTTTTTCCTTCTCACACAGGGGTTTATGTCCACAAAACCTGCATGAATATTGTGATCTCCAGTCCTTTGAAAAATTCACTCACATTGACCAAAGGTCTACAGGGAAGACTGTGGCAGAAGAGGAAAGATAAAAATATGGTTTGGTTTCTTAAGGCTAAATCTGTTCTTAAAATGTCTAGCTAAGCACAGAACATCCAGGGTAGAGTTCACAGAGAATCAAAAGTGAAGAGAGTGAGCTGATTGGTAAGAGGTGCTGAAGGGGCAGGGTAAGTCCAGGCACAACACAGATGTGTTGTGAGCACCAGTTTGCAGGGCTAATCAATGCCTACAAAGACATACTGAGGCAAATCTTTCAGGGCGTATCAAACCTGCCACTCCAGTGCAAGAAGGTTTAAGGAGCATAATGAAAAAATATAAATGGTCTCAAAGCAAGCTAGAATTAGAAAACTACTAAATTAAACCAAACAAGTTTCGCTGATGACTAAAAAGATCGCAGTGTGGGCATTGATTTATCTGTTCTGATGATTCATACTGAGGCAATTTAACCAGTTGTCCATCCAGGCAGAATTCACTATCCCTGTGGCAGAGAGAGGATGTTCACTCCCCAGATGCTGCTGTTTATAACTCAACATAATAAAATAAATGCAATTAGTGGTCTTGCAAAGTAACACAGAATTTCATATCCCAGATTGGCTGAAAGGTGATACCTAATCTCTTCATCAATACTGTCCAGCAAGAAGAATTATCCTCAGGACAATTATCATTTAAATTCAACAAATACTACAAATCTTCATTACCAAATTGCACTGATTAAATGAATCCAATTCTAAATTAATTCATTTAAATGGGCATAACTTTTGCTCAAAAAAGAGCCACTTGTTAATTAATTTATTGTTCTTTACGACTTGTTTCACTTGAAACTCAATAAACACTTAATAAAGACATTTCCTGAATTTTCAGTAAAAATTCATTTCACACCAAAAACACGTTTCTGAATGCTCCTCATGATTAGGAAGTGCATCAGGAGGAGGTGGCAAACCAAGCTATCCTTAATATTTTAGAATTTAGGGAAAAAACACACATTTAATCAGGTGGGCATGTAAAGAAGTGGAAATACCTAAGGTTTTTTTCTGAACTTTCCCTAAATCAAAATTAAGTAATAAGAGAGTAGTTATTCATCTTTTCTTAACCCTTCAGAACTTGCCTATGCACAGCTTCAAATGTTCTTTTCTATAATCTGTGCACCCTTATCATCCATGTGTCTTTTACCTGGTGACTGTCTGCCTCTGAAGAATACTGATTAGGATTACTTCAGTCTGCCTGCCCATGCTCAGCACAACCAAGTACTTTTCAATTTTTCATTCTGACTAAAGATCAGATTGGGACAATCAACAGTACGGCATTTTTTTCAAGCTGAAATCTGATCATTTGCTACCTCCTAGAAAGTGAAACACTATACTTTTGTAAGTTTAAAAAGGACTTTATCCTCTTGGTAGTAGACTTCTGGCACACGATTTCTGTGGGTTTTTTTCTTCCTTAGACATAAAGTTGCTAGAGATATAGTTATTACATTCTTTGGTTTTCTTAAGTGGTTAGTTACTTGCCTAAATTCTTTTGTAGCAACAATTCTCTCTTGTTGCAGTGAAATAACTTTGGTTTAAATAAAAAAAAAAAAAAATTAAAAAGCTAAAGCTCTGGCTTTGGCATGGGTAAGTATTATTTGCCTGAAACCATGATTGATTTGGAAAGTCTGGCTATGGTGGTGCAAATCCCTTGACACAATCTCAGGCTTTATGTCAGCAGGGAATATTCCAGACCCTTCCTGATAACTGAGCATGACTCGGTGATTAAAGATGCCAGGCGACCTGACATGTCTAGAGGTCAGCTACAGAAAAGTTGTGGCCAAAAGCCTTTAAACCAATATACCTGTCTGTGTGCTTATTAATGTCATCAGTAGCAGCAAATGTAGTATAAGGTTTAAAAAAATAATGCTCTATTTTTTTAAACTGGATTTATAAAGTCCAAATGTTTACTTAGAAATTAAACATTTTGGTACTGGGGCCTCTAGGATACGTTGGCAGTGGAAAAACTAACCTACACCAGATGGCAGAGGTTAAAGAAATACTATAAAATATGGCTTCTATTCATACGGTTCTCAGACAAACAGAACCCCAAGCAGAAAAAAACTGTGAAAGTGGAAAACCTTTTCATTTGCTTACATTTCTCTTTGCTACTCAGCAAACCTGAGAGGTATTGTATCATCACGTATCAAGGAAGTAATATGCCAGATTGTTGTAACAGGTGGAATATGTTTGTTTGTAACACGTTGAATCTGAAATAAAGAAAGGACCAAAGTTACTAAAGGTTTTTACAAAAACATTTACAAAATATAAGTACCTCAGTTTTGTACCTTCAAAGCTTACTGCCTAAGTCACAATTTGAGACAATAGCTGAATTTTGCACACACAATATAAAAATTATACTCTCAAATTTTCACAGATTCAGTCAATTTGGCTGGATGAACATATAAGCTAAGGAGATAATTCTGCATTAGCATTTTTAATTAAACATTTCGCAAGAGAGAGCATTTTTTATCTATATTTTATTCAATTTTAGCTATACTATATAATCTCTAAACTTCATCCTTATCTTTTTGTTTCTAAAGCTTCTTAAAAATTACAATTGTTTTGTAATTTCAATGTATTTACATAGCATTTCATTAATCTATCATGTTTATAAAATAAATGCACACTTATAATAGAAATACTCCTTGTATAATTTTTGTCAGTTCAAAAAATCCACTGTGAACCCAAATCTGTAAAGCCAAATGTGTGATATAACCCATTTTCTTATTACATATGTAGTCATATGATGTTTTTTAAAAAAAGAGAGAAAAAAAAATGATGTGAACTTGGGCACAATGGACCATGCTGTCAAAAATATTCAGTTGTCAAAAATGCAGATGGCATAAAAACACAGAAACAGATCAGTTATTGGAGGGGGGGGTTAATAGAAACTATTGCGTTGATTTTGAAAATTGATTATGTGCCTAAATATGTGGGTGGGGGTCCAGTAAGGTCTTCAAGGATACCTAAATGTTTTTTATTTAAAAACGTATTTATGTGAATAATTAGGCAATTAATACCTTGAGAGATAAGGTCCAATGTCCAAGACAGAAATAAATGTTCTCTCATATAAACAGCAGTCAAAAAAGAAACCAGCAAGATGTCTGAGAAGGGAAGAGCTCCCTGATGACTTGTCCTTTTCCCTTTAAAAAAAAAGAAAAAAAAAAGAAAGAAAAGAAAATATAGCAGAAGCAAATGGAAAGCTCTGCACAATGAAAACAACTACTGACCAGTTCCTGGGAACATTCAGTAAAGATTTCATTTGCAGTGTCTGAACTATGAGCCATTACTAATGAAACACCACTAAGGGCATTCAAAAGGATGATTAAGGTCTGTAACAAGCTACCTGGCCAATCTCAAAGAGTTCAGCTGGAGGCAGGCTCTGCCTTTTCCTTCCTGAGCCATTCCCCTGAGAAAGAGAGAAATCTTGAAATACAGAACATGCTTACAACTACTGTGACTGTTCCCTCCTTCTGCCCACCCTATTTTTGCCCCTTTTGCCTGTAAGACTAGTGGCATTTTGGTGTGAATACAAAGCCTCCTTGCGATGGATATAGAGTCAAGTGTTCATAATAAACTCATCTCTTATTGCTAGGCAACACTGAGCAATGTGAATTTGTCACTTCTGTTTGGTGCAACTTTCAATTTCACCTCCAACTGTAACAATATAGCCTGCTATATTTTAGATGCCACTGTGGTTGGATGCCATCCCAGGAAAGATGTGAACTACTACTGACAGGGAGTGAATGACTGGCAATGGGCATAAGCAGTTTTTTGATTCTTAAGCCTTGACATACAATTAATTGCTACATTTATTCTTCTAAGAAACTCATACTTCATGATTTCTATTTACTGGCTGCCTTTTAGGAAAGGCAAATGGAACAAACAAATTTCCAGTGAGGCGAAGTTTTGCTTTTTTTCATGTGGTATTTGTTCTGTTCATATTCCTCTGCTTTGACTGTCTTTTTGAGGTGTGGTTAGAAGCAAAATTCAAAACTTAAGTACCTCAGTCAAGGAAGGATAATAGTTTCTAAGGCATATTCAATTATTTGTTTGAATCAATGCATTTCTTACTGCTGAATACCCCTTGCATCTAACACCACCCATTGTCAAGGAGCTCATATTATTGCAGAATGAATACTATAGTCACAATTTTTTCAATCTGAAACCAAACTCTCCATCCAATAAAAAATAAGATTAATTCTATTACACGCTATCTAGGCTTTTTTTTTCATTAAAGGACTGATAATTTTGTTTTTAAAACCTTGGTGTGATTGTCTGATCTATCTATGAGGTCTCAGCTCTTTGATCTTTAAAGAATTAGGTCTGCTTGAAGGGCAAGAAAAGGAAAACTGAACACTGATATTGCTTCACCACCTTTGTCTAAAACATAGCTAGAAAAAAGGCCAAATTTATACTTCAAAGAAAATACAAGTCTTCTATAAAATCATCATCAACAGTCATTTCTCTAAATGTTTAGAAATGTTTCAAAACTACATTAACTGCAGAAATATGCCAAACACTTTGCATATTTTCACTGACTCCCTGAAAACAAAAGGAGTTTCTGTAACTGTATGAATGAACCATGGCATGTGCATGTTCTTTTAAGAAAGGCCAAGGGTGCAGTTCTATTTTCTTAGCTCTGCTTTCATATTTATGTGTCTCATTTCCAGCTCATTGCTGATGCCTTAGTTGCACTATCCATCAACACTTTTATCCTCCTTGTTCCTCAAAAAGAACATAAAATCCTTTTTTATGTCGTGGTAATATTATTGCAAATAAAAGCAAATACCAAAATCTTTATTAGTCTGCCAAAATAATAAACTATTTAATAAAAGCATGCTGTAAAAATAAGGTCATTTGCATCACTCAAGTTTCGTGCAGAAAATACAGAGAATTATTGGTCAAAAAGTACAAACTGACAGCAATTATTTCTGCTGTTGATCTAATGCTGCCTGGAAATGGGTTAAAAATGCACAGAGGTTTCACAAGTTTTCTATCTTTAAATGTTTGCTTTTAACTCTGTAGTGTACATAAGAGCCCAGGAGAATAAAATTTTTCAAAGCTATTTTTTTACCAATCATATCCATAATGGAAGGACAAGAGACTGGATATACCCTTTTAGAACTCTTTAATGCAAAGCTTATAGTAACCTCCTGCTCCCATACTACCACAAGACTTATCATTCAAATATTTACCATTTTTATACTTCTTATTAATTGTGTTTGGTTAGGATTTGTGTCAGCTTTAGTTGTATGATTTTCATTCACCTTTTCGTTTTGGTACTCTTGCAGAAGAGAGATCAATTAAAAGCTTTCATTTAAGAAGTTTGTTAAATGTTTAAAGTTCCTCATGCTGTTAAAATCATGTAACTAATGTCTGATCCTTTTTTCCTGTACTACAAACCTCACCATTATTTTCTCACTGCAGTTTCTCTCCCCATCTGGCAGTTTTGCTAATATGCTCTTTGATAGAGCATAGAAAAATCAGTTGCCGTGGTGAGATTTAAATACGGCTTGTGATGTCCCTGAATATTTTCCCAGAAGAACCTGCATATAAACATTGAAAATAAGCTAATGTTATAAATTTATGTAACTCTAAATTATCTCGTTCATTACACAAAAAGTATTTCCCTTAATTGCCATAATCTAAATGATAAGAATTATTTTTAGAGCAACTGAATTAAAAGGTTTATGAAAAGACTCTTCTTAAAATACTACAATGATTTTGTAACTTACTCAGTTTTAAACTTCCATAATTCTCAACATACTCTTGCAAGGTATAGCTATCTCACTTTACATATAGAGAAACTGACACAAAGAGCAACTGAAGTAGCAGGAATGATGGAGGAACGTTCAACAAGTTATTGACCAGAGAATAAAATTTCAAGATTCAGATCACTGGTGCTGTCTCAGTATTTTTGGGCTCTATTGCCTCGGCTTCTTAACTGTAATAGAGATGCTCCACTTCTTGAGAGGATGAGACCTGTACAGAGATGAAATATTTTAAAAATACATTATATATATTGAAATGAGTACTTCATGGAGCCCTGTTAGTATATTCAATCATGCTTTAAACCATAAAGCAGACAAGAGTTATTCTCCTTGCTTCGCAGACTGCACACTGCTGAAAGCTGAATTAACTCTTGTATGAAATAATGTTCAGAATGTCATGTGATACATGCAGGGTAGATAAAAGAATGCATGTTAGGAACAGCACTTCTATTTTTTTTAAATTCTGAAGATGTGGAAGTTGAGTATTTGCATCTATTCATATATGTTCAGTCAAGGTTAGTTCTTGTCTTGCAAACACCTGAGCCTTGTTACACAGCAGGTAACTCACAGGTAGCTAAATCAGTCATTTCCAAAGTTTACTTGTTTGCACACAGGAAATGCAGCTGCTGAACCCACAGCACTCATATATCCAGGACTGTGTACTTCAGGAGGAAGGCTTTCAAGTCTTATGACAACCGTACCATTAAACCACAGAATATGTACAAGAGCTTCAGTAAGCAATGCTATAGTTTAAATTAAAAGCATTTGAATGGTGTGTGCTTGGTATTCATTGGGCTTGCTATGTTATCTATACATCATTAAGACAGATGGGATTTTAAAGACTTACATAATTTTATGAATGTTAATTAGAGCTTTGTCTATTCAGGCTAAGAGATGCAACAAAGATATCACCAAATCACATCTTTCAGAATATTATATCTTGTATTACCTGTAAAACTCAGCAGATATGCANCTTCAAAACAAAACAAAACAAAACACAAAAAAACCCCAAAAAACCACAAGCCCAACAACCAAAAAACTGAAACCCAAATAAACAGGCAAAGGCACCTAGCAAATTGAAATTAATGTTCACACAGCAAAAACCAGGAAGAGTCCTCTGGGTTAGTGACATAGTTGAATATGAGAGAATATGTGAAGTGAACCAATAGTTTACAAAACTGCCTTTCAGTCTTTGCAGATGGATGGTAAACTGTTGTTTGTCTCAGCTCATATCCCTGAAGTTGTAAAAGATTTTTTTTACTGCAAATACAATGACTACAAAACTATTTGGTTTTGGAAATCATAATAATAATCATTATATGAAGACTAGAGAGCAGGTGTCCTGGTTTTTGCCATGGTGCAATTTCTCAGGCATTGTAGAACCAACAGGAAAACCAGAAGAGATCTTTTTGTTCAAAACCAGTTTTTATCAACATAGTAATCGGAAGTACCTTTCAGACTCTTGAAAAGTATTTCTTTGCTTCAAAGCTTAAACATCAAAGAAAGCATAGTCAAAGCAGTGCTGGAAAGGAAGTAATATGCCCTTATTTTTAGCACTTGCCCACTTGTCACTCCTAAACTCTCATCTGCCTTTCAAATGTAGTGTAATCTAATTTTTATGCATACTGTATGCTCATACAGACAATTTCCTCATTTAAGAGTGTGTTGAGTTTGGTAGAGGCTTTTGTACTTTTCCTTAACCTGTTTCAGAAATAGCACTGTCACCATTTGTCTCAGTAACTTACGGGATGATGAAAATTGACATTTTTCTATATAGAAGTGAAAAGAATATTAGTTTTACCAAAGACTAGATCCCCTCTTCCCCTCCAGTTAGATGTGAATTTGGTCACTTCAGGGCTTACTGTGTAGGATGATTTTAAGCAACGTTCCTTGTGGTTGCAGGCTCTATCACCTAATAATTGACCATGACAGGAATTATATGTCTGAAGCCAAGGGGTAGAGTGAATAGCATATGTCAGGGTCAATTATAAGGTGGAAGACCCTGTGACAAAAAAGACTGCACTGATTAGAGCATGATGTTGACATGGAAGATGAAGCTTCAATGTTATTTCAAAGGGCACTGTCACAGTCACCCTTCCTTCAGGATTCAAAATCCAAGGCAGATTATGTCAAATCGTTTATACTACACGTGATGTCATACAGTTCAATGGGACATTGGAAAGTAAAACTGATCTGCTGCTTCTTTTCAGCAACAAAATGCTTTCTCTGTATCACTCAAAATCAAGCTCACTACTTTGCTAATTAGGTCAAAACAGCTCCATACTTACTAGATTAATTCTCTCTTGAAAAATCTAACTGTGAGATGAAGAATATTAAATGTGACACATTAAAATCTACTTTGATTGTTAAAATTATTAATGTTATTTTTACTGACAAAATTGAACAAATAGGAACAGTGGAATGAAAATAGTCCCTTTTATTAGTTACAGCTCTGTAATAAATACTTTATGGTACAGGAAGATTTTTGCAATGAAACAAATGGGCCAAAAAACTTGCTGTTTGCTTATTCCCCTGAAATTTCACCAGCTTTAACCTACTCAAACGTTTTAATCAATGATGAACTGCAGAACCATTTAGTAAGTGAGAAATGATCTCAAATTATATACCACTACAATAAGAGACAATAGTTCCTTTTTAGATTTTTATTGCAACAGTTCAACTTTCTGCCTCTTTTCACTGAAAGTCGTTTCTCTAAACTTCTGTGTCTCTGCAAAAATATCTCTGCCATTTTTGCCTACAAGATCCCAGTGGTTTAGCTCATGATGATGGAGAAGATACTGTAGCTTAATCTCATTAAACAGAGAGCTAATTTCTCTCTGTTTTCATGGGTTATTATCCATGACCACATTTTTTTCTGGGTGTTTTGCAGCCAATAGATGGCTAACCACCAATAAATTAAAACCTATAGTTTTAGATTCAAATTTGTTGGATGATGAACACATTTTAAGGATTATTGAGCCTAGTCTCTTTCTCTCTAGAATGACTATAAGTCTCTCGCATGCAGAAACACTCCAACATTTCTTTCTTCAGTCTTCATTGGCAGTTAATACAGCTTCACAGGAAACATCTCATGTTAGATAACAGGGACTTGATTTTGAATCTTGTACATGCACTTCTTTAGAATAAAATCGGCTCTGATTTACATTTTTTTCAATGTATCATTAAATTAGCTCGCAAATTTGTTTTGCATTTAAAATTTCCACAAAAAATTGAGATCTTTATTTCTAAAAACCGCATTTTTGTAATAAGAGAGAAAAAGTAAGGAGAATATGAAAGTGCTTTAAACCTGTAAATATAACATCCCCACTTAAATTTTTAATTTAATTTTAAAATAGATATATGTAGAACAGAAACTCCTTTATTACTACAGGCTTTCTGGTGACCTGGAGGTGATCAGACATCTTTTTTTGTCTTGAAAGTACTTAAAGACTTCACATGTAGAAAAATACATTTAAATCCCATGGATTATGCTCAACAGAAAAAAAGGTAAATTAATGATTTTGCCAGTCACACTCAACAATTTCTCTTGGTGGCAATTAATTTTAGTGTTTTTACTAATAGAGTAAAAATTTCAAACACTGAAAATTCATCTAGTCAAGTGAAAAAACTGTTCATCTTCCAGTGAATATTAATTTAGCTTTCAGTAGTGCCTGATGGAATCACTGGTCATTTTGACAAAGGCATAACCTTGTAAGTTTAATGTTATACTTTTGACTCTCTGAAGAATGGTAGATTGGTTAATGAAGTTCATCTAAACCTTAGAAAAACTAACATTATATAAGGATAATTACCTATTAGTCAAGAACCTATATAATGCTATCTTAGGATAAATTATGTTTCTGTCATAGCGGTCAATGAATACTGATCTGAGAGTCCTAAAAAGTTCTATAGAAATGACAAAATAAATTTCTTGAATTTCATAGTTCTGCAGAAAGAATTCAAATCACCTACAAAAATTACAGGCCTTGTCTGACCAGTACTAAGAATGATGGTATTAGCTGTGTGTATCTTTAGTAGTGTTGGGAGCACTCAAGATATGGAGCACTTATGAGCAAAGAGACCATAAGCCAATTAAGTCATTATTCACTTACAGTGCTGATCACCAGGGCCATGTTTGTGTAAATGGCTGGATATCAACTTTAAGTCAATGTATGCCTATTTGGGTCTAATAAGAGATGATCAGTGTCACAAGGTGCTCAAGCTAATCTTAATAGGTTGTTTTATCCACTGTTAGTGTGGTTATGCAGCATTCAGAGCAATACTCTTTACATCTGCTGAGCTGTAGAATTGTAGACAGTAGGACCTGGACTCCTTGTATATCTGAATGGGGAGAGATTCCGCCTGAAAAATTTCTTTTATTCAGATTTTAGTAGTACGTCAATGCATCTCATGCTGACAAACAAGAATTTTTTTCTCAAAATATAATTCTAGTTTATCTCACAGAGAAATTGAAAATACTCTGCTTACTGTGAAGTAAGTGAAAATTCAGGGAAGTTGTAAATGACAGGCAGCTAAAGGAACTCTGCAGCCAGTTTCTTAGTTAAAAGCCTGACATATTCTCCTGTAAAATCTCAAACCATTTTTCAATATTACATAGAGAGCTTTGGGTATTAAGAGCAGCAAAAAATTCTGCCTCCTGTTAAATGAGGAAAACACCTCTGACTGTAGGAGAGTCAGAACAAGACACCCTAATAAAGGGCAATAGTGGCATACTGCCAGCTACACCCGTGAAAACTCCAGCATTCCTGTTCTGGACCTGGTAAGCAAAGGTGGAGACAATTTTCAAAATCTTTGTTTGAAAATGGAAATATTCTTCTAACATTATATCTGCTTTATATATGCAGTATTCTACTGCATATATATATGTTACTTACTAGTGATTATAATAGGAAATCTTTTAATTAAGAACTTCATTAGTTCACCTTTAACTGCCAATCACCAGATAATTGGCCCTTTGCTAAGAGGCACTACAGCTCAGGTATGCTAAAATGACTGTTTCTCAGAATAACTTACTGAAAGTAAGTTATTTTTGGAACTCATTTATAAGAGAACTTAATTAACTATTCCAGATCATTAGGGATACTGCATTGCTTTTTTCAATCCTCTGACAGGTTCCTCCAGTTATACCAATTCATTATCATTATTTTCAACTTTCTAGGCAGAAAAGGGTGAAAAAGAAACACTGAGCCATTGCAGGCCTTCTGTACAAACCAGCCACTACTCCCCCAAGATGAAAGAAAGGCAGCTTTGGTGGATTTTATTCTTTGAGCTGCTGTGGCAGTGCAGCAGAATGTCTTGGGGCAAGCAGTTTGAGAGATGTGCACTGTCTTTTGTCCACTGTCATATGGCAGAACTTTTTAAGAGCATTGACAGTACACAAGAGCTATTCCATTAGATGAATGAAAGCCAACATTTTCTCATAGAATATATTCCACGTAATTTGAAAACAGCATCCTTTTGGAAAAAATGCAAATTTGTTTTGAAACTCCACTTTGTTAATTCAATTTTGATATATTTCACAAATTCTGGGACCCAAGTACAACTTTTTTATTTGTGCAAATAACTACCAATGTCTTCATCAAATAGAAGCAAAAACTCCAGCTGCAGTAGTAAATGAAGCAGACTTCGGTACTTCAGTATTGTATTTAACTTCTACTTCAAACACATCTGACTTGTAAGTGGAAATCTGTTTTTTCTGGAAGCTGTGAAACTGAATGCAATAGAACCATCCACCCAAAGACCAGCTTCACTGTACCAACAACAAATTAATAATAACAGACAGACCTTTTCAAAAATGCAGGACTTCAGAATTACTCTCTTTGCAGATCCAACAATGCTTATAAAAGATCTTTACAAGTCTTTGAATATTTGTTCTAAAGCTGCCTGATTACAACCACAGATTATATGGCCTCTCCATTTTTCAAAGCAGTAGAATAATTTATGTACATTATTTTTACTTTCCATGTATCATTGCCAAGTACTGCAAATAAGCATCTTCTATGTGTTCACAACTACTAGCCAAATTATTCTTTTTTGTGATAATAAAAAAGTAACATATATCACTCAAACCAAGAAAATAGAGAGGTGATGTATCACAAAATTACCTTCCTCTTTTTTTTCTATTTTCTGGGCAATAAATCAAATAACTTTGTTCTGCGTTTTTTTTACAGTTCCTCTGAGGTCTGGTTATTTTCTATTGGTTCGTGTACTATGCTGCACTATTTCATTCATTTTAGTAATCTCTGCTAAAATCTCTCTTCTAGCTCAGAACAGGTCTCCATTACCTTTATGAGCTAAGAAGTCCCAACCCCTAAAAAAATTCCTGTGGTTTCATCAGAATTCCACATCTAAGACACCCTCTTTAAGATCACCTAGGATGTTTTGAAGAGCAGAAAAAGCTTTCAAAGATATGTCATCATCAATAAACCAGTAGGAAACTCGAGCACCCTGTAAGCAATTCTAAGGCAAGTCAAATCTTCTGTCTCTTAATGCTGGCCGCCTGTGATGGTCAAAGCATGAACTGAAGATTTTTTTTTTTTAATGTATGTTTTTAGAAATTATTGCAATGCAGAAAAATCTATACTGTGTTTACTACCTCTTCACAACCACTTAGCAAATAAGTTTTATACCAATTGTTATCTCTTAACTTTTCAAAAAAAAATTTAGGAAGGAATCATCATCTTCATATCTGCCCATAATTATTCACTCCTATTTTGCAGGGATTTAATGTATAAATCATGTGCTGACGAAAATCATCTTCAAAAAAAAAAAAAAAAGTGGTTTTTCAAGCTGTTTCATGAGCTGTACATAAAAAAATAATCTTATATACTTGTCTCACTACGCACTTATTTTGGTACATTTATCACTATAACAAAATGGGTTTTTTTAGAATATTTTTTTTCCATCTTATCTCTCTTCCTGGGAACCTCATCCTCAGCAGCCTATGTGCAAGAAACTAATGGAAAGCCTGAGTGGTACAGATTGTTACATAGTATTGTATATTATCATGTTACAGGAGACTGGTAAGTTAGCATTCACAGTGCATAAAGCATTTACCCCAGCCTTGAGGGACAAAGCCTCCTCTGGTATCCGCAGCGTTCGCTGCAACTGAATTCCACAGGAACCATGAACGGCTTCTCCCGGTCACTGCAGGTGGCAGGCTGGCACCGCAGGGAGCGGGGCAGCCCCGAGGCTCACCCTAAGGCACTGTGCTGGTCCCGCTGACCCTGCACACCGGGCTCCAGCCAGGGTGGGCAACCAACCACACTCCAGAGGCTTCTTGCCCCGTCTTAGTCTCACAGGCTCAAGCAACCAATGCCTGGAGAATGGCGGGCCCTTAGCCTGCTACAATACCAACACCAATGTCTTTATTTGCTGGTATAGGCCTCCTAAAAGTCAGTCTAGCAATAAAGTTTCTTTGAGAGAGCTAACCCACACGTTACTTCTGTGGCATGGGAGGAATAAACTTGTGTGTCAGGTGTCAAAAGACTGGGCACCTGGTAAGCTTTTGACTTAGCCTGCAAACCTACAGGGCTTGTCATGTGCCTTATGGCGGGATTGCTCAGAAAATTGGCCCAAAACAGAGATCAGATGACGAGATCAGACTTTCGGTCTGCAGCAGCTGAATCCGAGGATGCAGATGGACATTTTGTGCTCGCCTCCTCGTAGAAAGCAGCGAGGCAGCCAGGTCAGCTCTACTGTTCCTCCCTCCTGGCTGCTGCAAGCACTGGGCCGCGGTGACTCCTAAAGCCCCGCAGCAACTCCTGCCCTCCCAGCGGGCCCTGCTGCCCCCCCTGTCCCGGGCAGCGGTGGAGCTGTGACCATGCCCTAAAGTCCCCCCGGGGCGCACCCTATGAAGAGGGGATCGCCTCCCTCGGTCGGCCCTGTTCCCAAGGCAGCANCCGGGCCGCGCCCGGGCTCCGCCGCCCCGGCCGGCGCGTAGCACCGCGGCGAAGGCAGCGCGCCTCTCCGGGCACGGGGCCCGGCAGCTCGCCGAGCCTCGGTCTGCGCAGGCAGTCTGCCGGCCTGCCCCGGGAGGAGGGCCCGCCGAGGGGAGGCGGCCAAGCGGTAGCGGTAGCAACGGAGGAGCCGGCGGCGTGCGCAGCCCAGGGTGGCTGTGCGGCCGGGCTCCTTCCCGCTGCGCTTGCCGGCTGTCGCCCACCTCCCTGTCAGTGTTACCGCCCCCGGCCTGCGAGCAACATG
>VXBU01016130.1:24063-38318 GCA_013400315.1 Bombycilla garrulus
TTAAATTTATTTTTTTTTTTTTTTTTTTTTTTTTTAAGAAACGAACATTTTCTAATAAGTACATGAATTTTTTTTTTCTTGAAGAAACAATAGTTAATTAAAAAAGAACAAGCTAGGAAAATGGAAATGGAAAAGAATTGTGCAGATGTGAGCTGTGTATTTTATTTTTGGATGCAGTAGCTTTTTACTTAAGCCTAAACATTTGATGTATTAGATTCTTTCAGGGAATGTCTAATATCAAATCTTGTTGAAATTGGGGTTTGGCAACAACAATTGCAAGTCATTCCAAACATCATGCAGAGTAGAAAATACGGGAAATGTTGTCTGTTTTTCAAGATTTGCTCAAATGTGGTATAGGGGAAAATCAGCTTCAGTTTTTAAAGATTTTTTTTTTATAGATGAGACTTTGTCAGGATTATTTACTTTGATATTCTCTAAGAGGAATGTGTTAAAAGTCAGGATGGAGTAAAATCCTATAAACAGGTTTCTAACACAATTGCTATTTTAATGGTCTATTTTACAAGGATGGATTTAGTTTCAGTAATAGTTTTAAGAAGAATTTTAAAGAGACATCAAAGTGTCTGAAGTCTTTGTAACAGAGCTAGCCAAAGATCAGAGGGGGAAAAAAAGTATTTGAAAAGTGCTTCTTACTTTTGCAAAGGTCAGGATTACGTATGAAAGTACTTTAACCTGTTTTTTTTTCCCTATAGAATGTTGGCCACATGAAAAGTTGTTAGTCTTGTTTTAAGGTGGTATTTATGGGGCAAACCCTGCATTTTGTTTTGCACTAAATCATAGACATTTTAAAGCCAGTGTTTAACCTGAAATATTATGTTTTTCAACTCTTTAAAATTCTTCTAAAATTTTCTTAACTATAAGTGCTTATACTTGTCTATAGAAATGGATTTTTGCTCAGAAGTCTTTTATAGGTTCATGTCTTCATGGTTACCCAGTTTTTTTCCTTCTGGTATTTTGTTTATAAGCCTGCCTGTTAACACACTTGCAGAACCCTGACTGGCCTCACTTTGGAGCTTTCTTCAAAAAGGCCTTGTGATTTTTTTTTTTCTGTGCTGGGAATTGAGAGGGATCCCCAGGCTATCTCAGTACTTGCCTTCATCTCTCTTCTGTGGACTGTGCTGAGTCCACCTTCCTCCCATAGCATGGGCTGTCTGGTTTCATTTGTCTTAACCATATTGTGTTTTACATTTAGTTTGGAAGGTCTTGTAGGTGGACACCATTTAGTGTGTTTCTTGGTACTGTTAGTTTTTAGGGCTGTGGTAAATAATACAGAGAATAAATAACACGACAGTAGCATGTGATTCAGTGAGCACAAATTTCCACCTATTAACTGGTGGTCCAATATAAGCATTATGGACATCAATATGCATCTTAAATGTCTTTATGTGTANATGAATGGATTTATTCCAGACATTTTAATTTTTTATTTCAATTTTTTAAAATATTAAAATGCTGTAAAGAGCATAGGCAATTATCTATTGTCATACAATTATTTTTCTGAAGTGGTGTTTATAGCTGAAATCAGAAATAGCGGGAGACTTTTTTTTAGCATAAAGCCATTCAGAAAGGAAAGGGTTTTTGTCTCATGATGCTGTTAAGACTGGAATTTCAACTTATGAATTCTTATCTATGTTTTCAAGCTATCAAGAACAGTGTCCGAAATTAATGACTGTATGATTTTTAATTTTTTTTTTGTCTGTATATAGGTTAGAAGAAAGTTGCCAGTATGCATTAGAAGAATGTTAAGTAGAGATGGGACCTCAAAGTAGCAATCTAACATATTTATATTTACTTTTTAGCACTGGAACAGAAGCAACTGCTTTATGAAAATCTGTTAAGTATGAAAGGATTCCATGTTTTACACTATTTCTACTTCAGGTTTGAATTACACAGCAAATTAAAGACAGCATACAGAATTTTTGCATGAATAAAAGCAGAATTGAGGGAAATAGCTAAAGGGTTACATTCCTGTAGGGAACTTTCAAGTTCTTGGCTAGAGAGCTAGATAAAAGGGGGAGCTTGATGCTCCCCTTTTATGTAGCCCACTAGGCAAGAGCTTGAAAGTTTGTTTCAAAATAGCGGAAGTTTGCTTCAAAATCACAGAGTCATTTAGTTAGGAAAAGACCTCCAAGATATCAAATCCAACCTGTGACCGATCACTGCTTGTCAATTAGTCAATCACCAAGTGCCATGTCCAGTCATTTATTTTACATCTCCTAATTAGGGGTACTAACTGTACCACCTCCCTGGACAACCCATTCAAGTCCTTCACAACCCTTCCCATGAAGAAATTATTCCTGATGTCCAACTTGAACCTCCCTTGGTGCAACTTGAGGCCATTTCCTCTTGTTCTTCACTTGTTTTCTGGGAGAAGAGGCCAAGCCCCACCTTGCTCCAACTCCCTTTCAGGTAGAAATAATAATAGTGTGACCACAAGGAACACAATGGCCAATTGTAGCAAGGATTGCTTGTACTGCATTTTCTCCTTGCATGTCTCAGTGATTCTAAAGCAAAATGCCGTTTTGCAGAGCTTGTATAGATGTCTGTGGCAGTTCCTGCAATGGTTTTTGTGCCTTGGCATGGAAAGAAGCTGCACAGAATGTCCACCTGCAGTTGTACTTTGAAGGCCATGAGTCTGAACATGGATCTTTTAAGCAGTGTGTATTCTAGAGCACTCTCATTTTAGACTGTAATATTTCTTTTTCTATTGATTAAAATCCATAGAGCTACTTTTTCAATTACATCAAAAGAAAAAGATTCTTTCCTCACTGATAGTGGAAAATATTCCTGTAGATCTTGAATGAATGTCAAAATTAATTGTATCCTTTGTGTTGGAGTATCATCTCTTGGTCTCAGACAAGAATATGGCTATGTTTGCTTTTATATTTTTTTACTAGCAGTAATCATTTTAACTTGCAGTTAAATGCAGTAAAATAATATGGAGAAGACCTGTAAGGTATTGAGTCCAGCTGTTAACCTGACACCGCCAAGTCCACCCCTAAAATGTGTCCTTATGCATCACCTCTACAAGACAGACCTCATTTAAAAACATTACTAACTGTGGCAACTCACTGCAGCAGATTTTGGGTTTTTGATTCAAGTTAACTTGTAATGTACAAGTATAGAGCAATTAGTCTCTGAAGTAAAAGTCTTTGAAGAGATTCCAGTGTCAGGGGCTCTTCTTCATGTAACTTCTCAGATTAACAGTAAAATACAAAATTGTGCTTTATGTTTGCTGTATTTAAACACCATACATACATAGTAAATGTATGATGAAATAATTCTTTTTCTACTGTTATTATTGTACAGGTCTTCATATTTCAAAACTTCATAAACAGCTCTGGTAATACCTATTTTTGAACAGTTAGTCAAAAGTTATCAGGGGCTACAAATTTTATCTTTACTTTTAATTGCCACTATTTTCTTTTTCTTACAGTGGTGGGAAGGACAGTTGTTATAATATGATGCAGTGTGTTGCTGCTGGACATCAGATTGTTGCTCTAGCCAATTTAAGACCTGCTGAAAATACAGGTATGAAAGCCACATTTCTTACTGGAAAATTTTTAAAAATATATTAGAAACAACGTAATCACAGCCATGCCTGAATTAAGTTCTTTTATGTGTTTTTACCTAGTTTTGTATATTGAAGGTCAATACAGAAACTTAAAAGAGGTAGAAAAAAGAAAATGCTGTGGAGATGTATTAAGTGTGTTTTTCCTTTAAGATGGAAAAAGAAGCCCACAAGAAGAGGAGATAGTTTTAAAAAAGGCTTACACAATTTGAAAATGAGAATATTGATACCCTGGTGGTAAACAAAGGGGTTGTGTGAGTTCAGTAGCACAAATGCTAAAAGGTGATAGATGATGTCATCAACCAAAACTAGCACTGTACTTTTAGAAATCCTGTAAACTGGTGCTGAACTAAATGCTGTGAACTATTCCAGCTGCCAAAAACGTGCCATTGTGCTGCTGCTCATCCATTTTTATCTTTGTGTGTCTTTCCCCATTATTCTAGCCCAGCATCTGAACTGCCTTGCGGAACTGATGTGGGTTGGAATTGACCTTGATGCACATATTTTTCCCGCTTTTTTCCCTCCTTTTAGGTTGGAATGATTTTTTGATCAGTTCCTCACAGGTTCCACTTAATTTCTGCGAAAAAGGATGGGAGAAACTCAGGTAGTCAGTGGTGAGGCGAGAGGGTAAGCTGAGGATTTGTATACTGGACTAAAACACAAATTGAAGTGAGACTGGAAGAGCAAGTGAGTTGTTTCCAGTTGGTAGGGGAATATTAACTGGGTTCACTGTTCAACATATGTTAAGCAATTAAGTATGGTATTTGGTAACTGTATAGTAGGAGAGTACACAGAAAGGGAAGGAAAAAGGGAGCTGCCATGACAAATGAGTCACAGACAGAACTGGCAAATGCTAGGAGAGTATAGGAAAAATTTATTTTCTGGGTAGCTAGGACATAAGAATCTCTAATCTTATTGAAATATGTTGTCTTCAAACTAATTTATTCACATCAGAAATGTAGAATATTGTCATTAAAATCATAAAATGCTCTCTTTAAGTGTGTAGTTGGAAATTTTATAGAAAGTTAATTGAGGTGCTTCAGGCAATAGTGGATTCTGTGCCATTCTTTTTATTTTATCTTGTACTACTGTTGCCTGGAGAGTCTCAATTAATAAAGAAACCGTGTATTCTAAGCAGAATATCACTTAAAGACCTTGTCATGTTCATGTATGTTGAAATCACTGAATTTTTCTTTATATCTACTCTTCTGGTCTGGGTTGGTTAGTTGTGATTAGGGGTTTGGATTTGCCTGTTTTGTGCAGAACAGTATCTGTTGTGTGCCATCAAAGGTGACTGACCTAATTCTTAGATCACAAATTATCTTATTCAGTTACAGACCTTTTTCTTTGCAGGATGTGTTACACAGGTATTCAGCAGAAATGCTTGATGTCTCTATGTAAATTCAGAGAAGTACCAGTGTTACAAATTAGCATTAAAATAGTGAACTGTGTTAGCTTGTAATGAAGTGGAGATTTCACCAATAATGATTTATTACTTTATCAACCTGTTTGAAATATTATCTGAAAAAAAATATATGTAAATGGTTTACTGTATAGCTTGACATGTAATTCTAATTTGTGATATCTGCATTTTAGCTGCTTTTTCCTTATTTGCTACTTAAAAACTGCTTGTAAGAAAATTTAATTTTTTTCTAATGGTTGAGGAGATAGCTTTTTATTTATTAGACAATGTCAAAACATTATAGTGGTCTACTTCTATTTTACCTAAGCAGAGGTAGTCGCCTTTCGTGATGACCATGGTAACAATTTTAACAGTAAAGTTTTTGTAAATTTTGACAACCTATTGCTTGTTCTCAGCTTTTCAGTGCATTACAAATTACTTGATCTGAGTATGTTGAAATACATCTGAGTTTGTGCCTCTGACCTGCGTTCCTATTAAAATTACCTTGTGAATAGAAGCAGAATTGGACCAATAGGAGATTTTTTGGATGAAGCAGGAAGAAGGAAAGACACCACAATTTGCAAATAGGCAGCATGTTTGTGACAGATGTCTTCCTCTCCATACGTCTGTTGGGTGGAGAAATCTATTTTTTTTCTTTCCATGTTTATGGTGGTGTTGTCACCAAACATCTGTTTGTGAACTGAAAAATATTAACATTTAGATTTTCTCAGTGCTTTGTAGTATTGTGATTATCTGTAATTGTGGAACGATGTACCTAATATGGTTGTTTTTAATTGTGGCAGGGCAGACTGATGAATTGGACAGCTATATGTATCAGACAGTAGGACACCATGCCATTGACCTATATGCTGATGCACTGGATTTGCCACTCTATCGTGGTTTTATAAAAGGTACCAGTGTAAATACTGGTAGAGTGTACACTGCATGTCCGGAAGATGAGGTTGAAGACCTTTACCAGCTCATGAAACTTGTTAAGGTATGCTTATTGAAAACAGTTGTATAGTTGGGGATAATTATATTGCTTAACTCATTTATGAATTTAAGTAAATGATCCACCTCGGTTTTTAAGGAAAGAAAAACATTGAACACTTTTGCAGGTTTTATTTCTATTCCTTTCTTCTCCCTTGCACTGTAAATATATAGCATAACTATATTTCTTTTCCCCCAATGTAAATCGCACTTATTAATCCTCATTTCAAGCCAAAACCTTTTTCCTATATAATTAAAACACCTGTAACAGGCACTTGGCACGTACAGCAAAAAAACAAAATTGTGACAATCATGTGTAAATAGAATATGTTGGTTATTTTGCTCTTGTAATAATGTATCGCTTGATTACTGTAATGAGAGAGCTTTTGGACTTTGTGCATTTATCCATGTGTGGAAAGTAATGGCTAGACATTTCCATTTGAGTACACTTACAATGTGTAAACCAGAATCTGTTGTTTGTTTGTATGTTGCAGATCATTCTCCAAGTATTACAGAATGTTCTACAATGATAGTTGTGATTCTGGTAGCCCTGTGATTATATTCTAATATAGGACATAGTAGCAATAACTGATATATGTTATTTTTGCTATTAAATCAATTAAAGAAAGACATTGATCCCATTTTCTAAACCATTTAAAATTTATTCTCTGTTCTTTTTCAGAATCTTTCGTATAATACTTTATTTCTACCAATATTAAATCAGGTCTCATTGAAAAAACAGAAAACTCCTGTTGACTCTAGAGGTTTTCCACAGTGTTTGAATGAACATGTATGTCCATTCCAGCTAATTGTGTTGATTACTGCAGTGGTCAGTTCTAAAACCAATACAATGTTCAGAAAATCATAATTGCTATTTTAAAGAAAGTAAATATGTGATTTTATTGCTCAAACTGGTATGGACTACTTAATGAAACTTCAGACAAAGGTGTTTGTCATCTTCGTGTCATGTATTGAACATTTTCTAGCTCGCTTTCCTTCATTAAAATGAGAATTGAGATTCATGAACATTCAGTCTTTATTCCGTATGCAGTTAAAAAATCAAATTGCAGATGAGACCTAAGAATGTGGTTTGAATGCAGAATACTACCTCACCCATCTTGGAGTCATATATTGCATCTTCTAAACATTTTTGGCAAGGAAATTCTGTTCTTCTAATGTAAAATCAGGATCATCAACCTGTGTTGGAGTGTGAGACTACAGAAGAGGAGAACGTTGCATGCAGGTGGAACAGCCTCAAGTTCTGGGGAGGTTTAGGCTGAATATTAGGAAACATTTCTTTACTGAAAGGGGTATCAAGCATTGGAGCAGGCTGCTCAGGGAAATGGTTGAGTCACTGTCTCTGGAGACATTTAAAAGTTGCGTAGACTGTGTGCCTGGGGACGTGGTTTAGTGGTGGACTTGGCAGTGTTAGGTTAATGGTTGGACTCAATGATTTCAAGGGCCTTTTGCAGCCTAAATGATTCTATGATTATGCTCTAGAGTGCTTCACAGAGGTTTTAAATGGAATGTGCATATCCTGCAGTACAGGAATCAAAAGAAATACGATACAGCAGTTTTAAATTATTTTTGAACCACAATAGTATTAGAAATTAGAAGGACTGATATCTACTGTCTCTTAAAGCTGCATGCTAACAGCTTTCTGCTGCTGGTTAAGGTAATAAATTACTTATCAATTTAATTAAAAATGGGCAAATTAGTGGCAATTAAGATGATACTTCCTCTACAGTTCTTGCTGTCTTTGGAGGAATGGATCTCTGACATAAATTAATGCTAGTGTTAAATCTTGACAACTTCTGCTTCGAAAGTTTGTGCATGATAATTATAACTATAGCTGAAAAAGATGTTACCATGTTGTTTGGAACTAAATAACTGTTTATTTCCTGTATAGAAATATTAAGCCAACTGTATGATATCTTCAAGTCATAAATATTAACAGTATACTGCCTTTATGTTAGACTTTGTATAACAATGTCTTTATAGTCTGACTTAGCTATGGAATTCTGATAGAAAAGTTTCTGTAAGTGTCTTCCATATTTTGATGAATAATTGCAAAATTATGAGGGGAAATAAACTATAGCAACTGTGGTGTTCTAGTTTTAAGAAGACTACTAACTTTTTTTTCTGTGTGTTAGCAGTTACTTTGAAAGCTTTCTGGTTTTATTTTTTCACATTTTTGAGTAACTGCTGTTTAGTAGCTTTACTATTCAAGTCTTAATCGCTGAGGATTTTGCTTTAGGAGTTTTTTCCCCCAAATGTTAATAGTTTTAAATGGAGAAGTCAGTTTGCATTCTCTTGAAGGGAGGGGATGAATTCTGTGGAAGCCTTGTCAAAACCATCTTTGAGTGATTGTAACTTTAAAACGCTGGTCAAATAACATAGATCCTTTTTTCAGTCAAATAAATGGTTTAGGGCCAAGACTGCATGAAAGGTGTGTCTAAATCAAAAATCACACAGTGTACCTTACTTTCCATGGGTGAAGAATGTTTCTATTGCATGTACTTATTTAGTAAAAAATTAAAATAAGACACTTTTAAAAATACTGTATGAATTTGGAAGTATATGATGTTTTAAAAGCGGTGTTATGACAACAAGATTTCTAAAGAATTAAATATTCCCTCATAGTTCTGAGAAACCCAGGACAACAGTCCTGTTCTAGTTCATGTGCCTCAGTGAGTGATAATGACTGTCAATGACTGTAAACCTATTAATTTTACTGTCACAAACCCAGGTGATTGATAGGTATAAATGAAATTTATATCTGTTTTTTAGTTGCCTAATGCCATGTTTTAGATTCTGTATTCCATATATATTGTGAAAAATATCAGAGTACTTATATGATGTTTAAATGTATCTTACTATGCAGTCTTTACTTGATAGTAGAATATTTACTGTGAGAGATGTGTAAATCCTGAATTCTAAGGAATAATTTTAATCTCCTCTCAGTGTTACTGATAGGGATTACTATATCCTTGTTTGTCCATGTTTGTTGCTATCTGCATTGGAGATTTTCCTAGACAAGCCTATAAGTGCTAGTTTCTTAGTTACTTTTAGGAGTTTTATAATGGCATTGTGTTTCAAATGTGGTGAGAAGCTGTATTTCTTTTTCTCTAGTAGCAGGAAAGACTGGAGCATGAAGGCATTTTTGTGAAACTTTTGTATGAGATTTCAATTTAGGCAATATTTAACTGTTTTGTCCGCTTTTCAATGTAATTATGATCTTGTTCAAATAATACAATGATATTTAATGCAAGCACATAGAGAAGTGGTATTAGAGGGTTGAGTGTTGGATTGTTTTCTGTATCTCATGGAACTATGGCTAAACTTTTGTTTAGTGCAGTGGTTGTATCGGCTTCCACACTAAACAGACCAATGCAATTTACTGTATTTTCAGTAGACAAGTCTGTCCTCTTTTAAATTCTTTGCCTTATTTACTCCATAAATCTTTGCCTTTGTTTAGTAAGTTTCCACTGCTGAAGTAATTTGTAGAATTCTTGAACTAGGAAAAAATGTCTTTCTTCTAGCTCTTCTTTTTCAAATTCTCAATGACATGCTTAATTACTTTTTTTTTAAATTAGTATTTTATAAATTGATTCTTTGTGTAGTTTTTTAATATTTCCCCATGTTTATTATAAGTCATGCGAATGAATTTTTAGTGGATTTTCAGTTTCAACATATTATTTCTGTCAGAGTCCTTTGTTGTCCTCTTTGTGGATTTAGAGCCTGCAAGCTTTCAAAAAATATGGAGTTCACTTGAAATAAATTTATATATTGGCTCGCAGGACTGAAGAAATATTAATTATGAAATAATCCATTGATCATCAGCTGAAAAATAAATATTAATGTTGAATATATAGGGTGTATGAAACATTTGAATAATAACAGCCTTTGGTTGTGGCACTGTTTCATTTTATCAGTATTGTGGAACGGAAGGAAAGGAGATTTATTTTCTAAAATATCATCACATTCTGGAACAGTGATCTTACAACAGTCAGTCACTAAGAATAAGTAACATTTTTTAGTTAAAGAAATAAAGAGCTTAATAATACAGTGTGACTCCTCTATTTAATTATTACTTTTTAAGAACAGGATTGTGATTTTTTTAAATGGTCCCAATCTGATGTTTAGTGAAGACAGAAAGAGTTCCTGTCTGAGAGTTAAAATTGCGATTGCAATGCCTTTTTAGATGTTACTTAAGATATTTCATCTCAGACAAAGCACTTGAGCTGTGTGGGTTCAGGTGGAATAGAAGTAACTTGGGTCCTATCAGTATTCAGTGAAACTCCCTGAGATTTCTTCAGAAAACAGTTCTTCAGGGTTTGAGATGAATAGATGAAATATAAGGTTATTTTGTGGCCTTCAGATAGGGATTCATTCCCTCATGTCATATAAAACTTTCAGTTCCTTGATATTGCTAAACAAATGCTCTTTCTTTTACCCTTCTCCAGAATTCTGCTGCTGTGGCCAATGGGTGAAAAGAGTTCTCAGCTTCAGTGTGATTGCTGATTTTTTGTGATTTTTGTACTAAGATTTAAGAGCTCCTACCAGGAAAAATACATGAATAAATGTAACATAATGTTCTATCACAGCATTGCTTCATTGTCTTCTGTTACAAGACACATATAAGAGAAACTATAAAGCATACGGGAATAATCACTTGGTTTTTAGATATCTGGTATACGTGGCTGCAGTTGTAGTATGTACATGATAAAGACTAGTGGTGTACTCTTAACTCATAAAAATAAGGTTTGCAGAATTTCTTAGGAGTCTTAAAAGAGGCTAAATAATTATTAGTTGTAGGTTCCTGATTAACTTGAAGAATCTGTAATCTGAGGTCCTCAGCATGCTCTTCACCAAATTACTTTTGTAGTTTATGGGTTCAAAGTAGGTAGCATTCCCCTCTCACTTACGGGATTCAGAGAGTTCAGAAGCGTGCAGAAGAGTTCTGTTCTAGTAATCTCCCATGTTTTCATTGAAGGAAATTTGATCTTTTCTCTGTTATGATTTGATTTATCTGTAGATATATGGATTAATTCCTCAGAGTTGTGTTTCTCAACATTTTGGAGAAAGATTAGATTATACAAAGAGATACTGTTCTTTATGCTGAATTTTCAAAATAATCACTCCTCCATAATTTTTGCCTACATTGTGATTATTGCAAATCATCATGCCCTTGATTTATTGATAAATTACCTTTCTATCTAATTCAACTGTTCAAATACAGAATTTTTGTATGGCAAGAATTGTAAAAAAATCTTCAATGCCTGGTTGAGGGAAACAGTGATAGATAAAACAATGGAAGTTATTGATGGTGCTCTTTAGTAGTCATGTAGATTTGATGAACATTTGGAAACCACGTCTCCTATCACAGTCCTTTTTGTCTTTAGACATGCAAGTTAAATGAGAATTTTTAGAAACTTTATGAAGTGGTTGCCTATACTGACATGAAATAAATAACTGTGCTTCTTTACAAAATAAGAAAAATTTTTTGAGAGAAAATATTTGCTATGTTTTTTCATAGTCTTGGCTCTTCCCCCTTTTATAATAAATAATTTTTTATTTTCAAGGATTTGGATTGTCCCTTTGTCCTCATCGTGTTAAATGATTATATTTTTTAATCTACTTGTTGTTTCTTCTTTTAATTAATTCTGGATTGGAGTTCCATAGCTTCCTTCACCTCAGGAATGACTGTTGGCATTAGCAGTTAATAAAAGTGTGAATGAAGGGAAGAGGGTAAGAAGTAATTGCATAGTTGGGAGTGATTTAAGCAGTGTAAAAATAATTATGTATCTTGTTTAATTCAAAACAGAGGGTTTATTTAGTTGTTGAAGAGGTTTTGTATGAATTTTAAAATGAGATGGGAACAAGGAAAGTTTTTTAATCAACAGGATGCCTGGAATTCTGTGTCCCATCTGACCAGTTCAGGCAGGGTCAGGATTTTTTTTAATTTTTTTTTTTTTAGAAGGGGATCTTTGGCAATATCTTTGAGGTAGTTTCTTACTGTGAGAAACATTGAGCTTTATGTAAACAAAAAAAGTCACTATATTTTTCCCTGTTAGGTGTGTGGAGTTGTTTCCACTCACTCCCTGTCTTGTTGTGTTAATATTGAATAAGCAGAGACAGTCAGGCTGGTGGTGAAAGATGGTAAGCAACCCTGAGGGCTTGTTCTGGTCAGCTTGAAACCTCTGATTGCCAGGTTTTCCTAATTTCCCATTTCCAGGGCATCTCTAGTGTGACCTTGCCTGCTGAATATGATGATCTGGGTTGCAAGATTCTCACATGCATTTGGGAATGGGCAGCCAGGCATTGTTTACAGGACGCCAAATGAACCGTGCACTCGCAGCAAGTTTGATAAACACACATTTCCTCCTTTTATCAGTGAGATTGCAGAATGTGAAGTATGAGTTTCCAGTTTTACTCATTCCCTTCAGACCTTTTCCTGTTTAAAAACTGAATCTCACTAATTGGATGATGATACATCCTTAGATTTTGTTTTGCCTTTTTTTGTTTTTGTTGTTTTGAATTCAATTTACTGGTCACTGACATTTATTTCAGTGCCTACCTTGACCAGGTTTGATACTTTCAGATAAAAGCTTTCCATTTGTTCAACACAGAAAAGGTTCATCCCTATAAATGTAAAGTGAATGCTAATTAACAGTAATGACTTCTAATCACTTTGCTTTTATATTCCTTTAGGAGCACAGCTATTATCCAATGCAGTTAAGTGAAATGCTTGTAAATGAATCAACAATGCTTTATTTCTTCTTGCAGCTATTGCTCATAATCAAGCTTTGAATAAATTACGATAGTAAAATTGGTTTTAATGTGTTCTATTGCATAGGGAGAAAGGAACCTTAAATATCTTGTTAAATATCTTGAATATTTAGAGAGTTATCTAGTAACATTTTGGCATTCATTATTGTAGTTAAATGGAAAAATGCATTAAGATGTTTAAGTCAATTTTGTAAACATTATCAAAACTTTTTTCACCATCTGAATTGTATTTAAGTGATGTGCATAGACGCAACAGTCTCTGAAGCAGCCCCATTTGTATCCAATTGCATGTCTCTAGGAGTGCACTGCAAATTTCTGCCTTCAACTGTTTTACATAGAAGGAACATGTTTTATACCTTGAGAACTTCACCTAGTGTCATAGAGTATATATGGTAGGTTAATAGACATTTGTGCATTTCTTTTATCAGTACTGTGTATCTAACAAACTGCTAGGGTTTTTTGCATGTGTGTGAACTGCCTGTCTGCCTGCAATCATAGAACTTAAAAAAAGTCTATAGAGGTAATACTAGTGAGATTTTTTTCAAGAGCTGGAAACAGTAAAATAAGAGGAAACTTTATTTTAGCAAAACTAGACTGCCAGAAACAAAGCTAATGAAAAGAGATTACTAGACTGGTATAATGTTAAGCAATTTTAAAATAATTCTGGTTTAGGAACAGAATTAGGCTAAAGACAATATATATGAATTTGAAATTTAGCAGACCTTTCCACTTAGCATCACACATACAGGACCTGTTTGGAAAACAGAAGTCATAAGACCTGGATGAAACCCATGTCTGATATGAACTTTACTTTTGTGTTAATTTATCTTTCATTTCTAAGTTGCTTGAAACAATTACTTAAATCACTTAGAAATTCTTGGTTTCAATGTCTGTGAGGGAATTGAGGTCTTGCTTAGTCAATACATTTATGTTGTCTGATTTTGCAATTTCTAAAAAAAATCAGATTTTCATTTTCTGTGGCAGTTTCCTTTCATGTAGTACATCTGTCTTTGCATGCTTAGAGACACAATTCTTTCACAGTTACCATCACAGTTCTTATGGATGTGGATGTGAGTGAGTATCCACAGGCACCGTCTGTGGTTTTGATTTTGTTTGTTTTGTTCATTCATTCACATAGCTTTAGACAATTTTCTGTTATGTTTCCGTTGCTTGAGCATCTTCTCTGCTAACATTTATTCTTTGGTTTATTATGAAATCATTGCCTAACTTAATTTCAAATTACACCTTCCATGTAGTACTCTTAGAATGCAAGTTTGAGTCAGTGTTCATAAAGTGGTTTTTTATGCTGTAGTAATTCAAAACATGCTGTTTGTCAGTTTTTCCACCACAGTGTGGAAAAAAGTAACACCTTTTTTCTCTGAAGTCCCATTAAATGATTGATACTATCCATATCTTATTTCAGTACTTCTGTTTGTTAATTGGCATCTTAATAATGCTTTTAAAAAATAAAAATAAAAAATA
>VXBU01016131.1:0-13949 GCA_013400315.1 Bombycilla garrulus
ACATTTCAAAATCAATTATTTTTTGTCCTCTCACACGACACTAAAAAAAGCAGCTTTATAAAAAGAACACATTTTAATCAATAATAAGAAAAGTTAAACTACTAATCAACTAACATAACTAAAATTGGGATATCTTGCTCACAATTATGGTAAAAGTAAACATCCGTGACTAGCTTATCAACTGGAGGTCATTCATGACACCATAAATTCCAAGTAATGGTAATGCACACTACAGACCATTCATTACTATTGCAATTAGTGTGTCACATTCTATCAGTTTTTCTGCATAACTGTATTTCAGGGAAAGCAAATACAATTGCTTACCAAGATGGTAGTAACAATTAAAGAGCGATTGGACAGGGAATCAGTGATGTTTGCTGGTTTTCCTTTCTGATTCTCTGTCATGTTAAGGCCGCTCAATGGATCCCAAGTTCCAACCTATAAAACAGTAAATTACTGTGTAAATCACCCTTTAGTGACATTTCATCATCTAGAAAAGAACTCTTTAAGGAAAAAAAGATTGCAACAGGGAAAAAAATTGATTGCTAAGAGTTATTACTAAATTTTATTCCATTTTTCTCTGTCATTACATTTAAAGTCTGCTTATTTAAAATATGATTAACAATGCCTCACATTTTGTTTTGTGTAGTGTGACATTAGGTGTAAAAATTACATGAAGACTATCTAAAGCTACTCTCAATACTTAATTTTCTATTTCTCAAGATAAACCACATCTGAAGATAGCTTAACAGGCAGAAGTTCATTTGCAGAGCAGAGAAAGTTGTCTCTACAAAAGAACCTTATCTTTTCTCTGATCAGAGAGAAAAGCATGTTTTTAGGAAAAAGTAATGGAGAAGACAGAAACAGGCTAAGTGCAATAACTTAATTCATTTACAGATAAATCTTCAACACATGAGTATTTTGACATTTTATATTTTGAAATAAAATCTATAGGATTTTTATCTGAGTAAGAACATCCAAGGTTGTGCTTCAAGGTTCAGGTCAAGGAGAGACTTGCATACTAATTAGTAAGTAATGAGGCTTATCTGTAATTTATCTGCATTTTCTATACAATTAAAATGGTAAATACAACTAACTATTGATTTTAGGAATCAGGATGTTTGTATTGCTCCATTGTCTAAAAAAAACTCCACAAATATGTCTTATTCTGGTTTTAGACAGGATTTCAAACATAATTTCAAATACTAAGTAATATTTATAACACAAAATAAAGATATTTTAAAACCAAACCCAGACAAAAATTAAAAATTTCTGTAAGGATTCATTGCAAATGTATATATGTATGTATATAAACACACACAGTTCTTAAATTATCTTTTTAACTGAGTCCTAAGAGACTGTTTGTATACTTAAGTGATTTGTTGCCACAGGGCTGTAAAGTAAGTTTAGATTGCAATTCGGTGTGGATAAAAAGAGTTCCATTTCTAAAACAGAGACTACAGAAGAGCACGAATCACTGGATGATGCAATAAAGAAAAGCCAAATTTTATGTCTTTTTTCACTATTTTCTGTTCCACAAGAATCATTATTTTGTCTGTCTTCCTTGCTTAACACTCATTTCCAAGAAGTAACTCTTTCAAACTTGGCCATTCAGTACCTCATAAACTGATCAAAGAATCATGAGGGAAAGAAATAATATGTGTGTCTTGAAAACACAACTGGAAAATAACAGGTAACACATCATTTCAGAGTATTGAAATCAAGCCTTGCTACAAAAAAACCTCTCCTCCATTTGCTGTTTTAATACAATTTGATTTGGTGAATTGAAAGGCTTTCAGAAAACACAAAATGTTCAGCCTTGCAGCTTGGCCACAATCAGAAAATTTTAAAAGGGTTGTTAACATTTAATTGCAGTGTTCTGCTAATTATGACAATCACAGTGTTTGCTTTACTTCAAAGACCAAACTAGAGTGAAATAACAAGGAATGACAAAGACCAGAACTTGAGCCTGTTGCTGCATAACTGAAGCTGAACTAATCTCCCCCATGAGATATAACTTCAGGTACACAAGTAGCACAAAAATTTCTGAGGAAACACCATCATCAGGTTAAAATCCTAAATTCATTAAATCATTTGCTTTTTTCAAATTCATGTTTATAATTCAAATTTATCTTGGCAAAAGGTAAGACATTGCTAACTAAAATTTTTCCTGTCCTACTTTTTAACATAGTCACAACTGCAAGCAAAAGAATATCAACTGTATGAATTTGAATTTTATCTAACTACAGATTTTATTTACTGCAGACCTATAAGAATTATCAACAGCATTACTTTAAAAAGAAACTTCTCTCTTGATAAATTGATGCATTATTTTTCTGAATTACATTCATTGTACTTCTGCTGCTGCTTTTGTTACCAAAAATCTAAGAAATGGACCAAAAGTCAGAGATTCAAAATTAAACTTTCTTTGGAGTATCTCTGTTGGTGAGCTCAAACCAAACAATTTGCACCATTGGTTCTTACATATTACTGATATATTTAGCTCCCAAATCACACAAATGTGTTTTCAAAGCTGCTTCTTACAGAAAAGTTGTGCAAAAACAATTCAGCAAGTTAATTATTTTCTATTTGTTTAAGCACAGTGTTTTAATTTTTAAGTAGCTTTTTGAACTGAATAGAATTGCCAATGTGTTTTTACGTGAAAAATTTAAATGCCAAAAGTGTACAAAAAGCGCATCAAGTAAGTATATAACTGAAATTCATAAAAGCTACAATTTAATTTATTGCATTACATTTGTTTCAAACAAACTTACAAATTTTCCTAAAAACTGAAACAGGTATTCATATATACACTTTAGAGAGAACATTAAGACATAAAACTTATTGTAAATATTGTCAAGCCCTCAATCTCCTATAAGTCTTTCCAATTCCCCTAAATGGCTAAACCATTCTGAAGCGACCACGTCAGTCTGAATATTTTAACGCTTATTATCCAAAGTACAGGATCCAAACCAGGTGAATATGTGCTCCACAGAGAGACAAAGAAAAATGATAGAAAGAATTTGCTTAGGCAAGAATCAGCTTATTTATTTGAATCCATTCCAAGAGCTACATTCATCATTGAATATCTTAGAACATTCTGTAACATGGTAATTGTGGTGGTCCTCAAGGACATGGAATAAAATTTCCCAAATTCATGTGAATGGTTAAAAACTTGCATCCGATCTTTGACATATATCTTGACTTCCAGGTAACTATCTTGACTTCCAGGTAACTATCAGGTTCCTCCAGTCCCTTAAAAAGAGATATTCCCACCCAGCTGGACATCCCCACCCAGAATCCCTTTGTAGCTCAGCAGGCTAAGGAGGCCTTGACTCCATACAAGTGCTTAGCAATTGTTGAAACATTCCTCTGTTATCAATGCTGTTTTCAGCTCAGATGCAAATCACAGACCCGTACAAGCTTATATGAGGGAATTTATCTCTGTCCTAGTCAAAATCAGCAAAAAATTTCACCATTCCCCTAAAAAAGAAGCACTGTACACTCACAAAACTTAAAATTTGCTGAGTTTATCTGTTCTAGAGCACTTTACTGAGATTCAGTCTCATGAGATGCTAGTCACAAAAATTCAGTAGCTTTCTTACTTGAGCATGTTTGAAAAGTGATTTATCTTCATGAATAGATAAGTATACTTTCAAGTATTATTGTTTTTTATTTTTTTCGAAGTTGTCCTGAGAAAATTATATTATTTTTGCTCTGAGTCAATCAAAACTATGAATATGACTCACAGTGAAGTGCCACAAGCATTGTATTAGGAAGGATCATTGCCTTTCTGCAGTGCTACCCACTGACTAAGCAGCCAAAACCAAAGCTACATTCAACTCTCAAAGAGTTGTCAAATCTATCTAAACCTTCCTTATTTACTTTTGTGGAGTAGTTAGTAGTAGTGGTGACAACATCAAGGAAATAATTATACTCCATTAGGAATAGTAATGTTTCTTCATATTTCTGTATTTCCCATTTGCAAATTGCTTAATTTATTTTGCTTTCTTCAGTAATATTAATATTCATGCCTTCTTTGCCAAATTCAACATTAATAACAATACTTCAATACTTCTGGATTCCACAGATTCACTACATCTTTCTTTTTTTTTCACCCTCTCTTACAAAACCTGTTGTTTATGCTATTTACTTTTTTTTTCCCCAGATCATTATTAAAGATAGAAAATAAAACAACATCTTATACCGGTATGCTAGACAATGAATTATAACTAATTTTGTGTCATTTATGTTCATCCTATGTGAAGGTTTCTGCAAGGCTTCAAGCCAGTTGTAACATCTGCTATTCAGGATATGTGATTCTTCTTATCGAAAGTGGTATTAAATTCAGGTATTTGTTATCTCCTTGAAGTATAAAATAATTTTCCTCACAATGCAGCCGCAGTGTAAAGACTGATTGACTGCAATTTAAATTATAATTTATTATGCTGGAGTGTCACAGTTTTGGATTTTCACTGTGCTTAATCATTAATAGTTTCAGTCTGTCCAAAGTGACTGTAATAAAATGTTGTGGTATATTATATTAGCAGCACTCCAACAATCTCTTAATTTTGTCATTTTCATCTTACAAAGAGCCATCATTTTTGGCAGACATGAAATTTTATTTGGAATCACATACTTCTTATTGACTGATACCTGATTATCACCTCTCATTCAAAAGTTTCAGGAACAAGTATTTTATGTAAAATCTGGGATTGCACATAGCAATTTTTTAAATCAGTGAAGAATTATTCTTTTGTCATTGACTTCAGCAGTCATTGAACTTGTAACACATGATTCAGGTCATTTCCCAGTTATTCTGGTTATACTAACCAGGTAATTTATCTAGGACATACTTCTACAAAATCTAAGTTTAAAAAATATGTCTCCTAGGAATTCTCCACAATAAATCTTTTCTTTTTCCCCTTCCATCAATATTTTTCTCTTCATGGATTACAGCTGAAATTGATGAGTAAAACTGTTGTCCTTGACAAAAGAAATATTTCCCCCTTATTTGGAAAAAGGTTAGAAGACTAATAATAGTTTACAGTATGGAAACATGACATACATATTATGGTGCACAGAATTCTTTTCTCCCCATCTTTTCTCATCCCACAGGTAGGAGGATGTACAGAAGAAAGGGGGAAAAAAAACTGTTCAGGAACTCTTACAACACAGAGATTTCTGACAAGATGGTTTGGGAAGAACATTGAAAACATACCAGATAAGGACAAAGATGCAAAAACACTCCTGAAGGAAAAAGAAAATAAAGAGAAAGGGCATGGAAAGAGATTAATAGAGACAAGGGAGAGGAATTAGATGGAAAGGGAAATAGGCAGGGAGAGTTTGGAGGGAGAGACTAAGGAATGGGAGAGGAAGGAAGAAAGGAAAGGAAAGAGCAGCGGAAAGAGAGAAAGTGTGATATAGAGAGATGGAGTGCACATGTAGAGGGAGGTAGGGGACTTATAGAAGGGCGACTCATCACAACTTTAACAGAATTAAGTCTTGGTGGAAAAAATCCCAACTTTGAGATAGCTCTTTTAAATAAAAGAACTGGCTAAAATATACTCTTTCTACTAGGACGTGTTCTTCTCTAAAATTTAATCATCCAATCCAGATTCAAGAAGAATCAGGTTTGCACTCTTTCAGAATAATGAAGTTTTGTTCAAAGAGAAGCATTTCTCTGTGGGCATTAATTTATCTTTCTCAGTAAAATACACCATACGTTTCATATATTTAGGAAGCAATTCAATCAAATATGCATACACTTGAATTTTCCTTTTCCTAATCTCATGTCCTTACATCCCAGAGAAACTACTCTGGTTTAGCTCATTTACAGTAACTGATTCCTTCTGCTTGTTCCAAAGATTGGTTTTGGTCAAAAAATAGTATTATCCATTCAATTTATCACATGACCAAAATAAGCCATGAAGGCAGCAAAAGTGCCTCCTTTTCTATGAAAATCTCTATATACAGCTCAAGCACATTTTTTTTAATATCCATATGCTTCAACAATTATTTCTGGTTTTGTCTCTTACTTAACTTTCAATATGACTGTTTCCCAAGTTCCTTTTTTCTACTATGTGTTTTAAAGTACTGTTGTATTTCCTATTGAATTTTATTGCCTTCCATATTTCTCTGTAGACCTTTTTTGCTTTATATTTTCACTGATGTATATATCGTCTAGTGTATTGTCAACTGAGATTTTATTTTCCAGAACTCTCATGTTGCTTTGTGGTTCCCAAATGCCACCTAATGTTCTTACAGCCATCCTAAATTAAAAAGACTTCCTTTCCTCATTTTCAACAGCTGTCACTTAGATGCAAACTCCTCAGCCACTACTGACTTATTTTGCTTTTACCATGACATCAATTCTTCCATTTCTGCTTCCAGTAAGAAAGACAGGTTGCACAATACCTATTCTACTTGTACACAATACTAATTTACTTTCCAACTCTAATCTTTACTGTATACCCTTTTCCCCCACTAACTTGCCAGAGCTCACTTCATGGGAACCTTCACAGGAGAAATCTACTGTCAGTGCATTTCTGAACATTTTAAAATATATTTTAGTTCCTGAATCACAAGTTTTCCACTGGAGAAAAAAAATTTATTACCTATATAAGTGTTTCAAGACAAGCTCATGGTTTCTGAGCTTTTACAAATTTTCCCAGGAAGAGAAATTAAATTAATATTCCAAAGAAAAATTAATATTCCAAAGCTAGTCTTGTGAGAAAAAATTTTGGGAAAATAAGTTGTTTATGCTAGCTTCTCCATTCAGTGATTTACAGAAGAAAGGAAACTCTGAAATGTGGTCCCTTCCCTTAATTTCTGTTTTCATTCGTGTCCACAATTATCACCTCGTGGCAATAGCTGGTAGAACTTTATCTGAAGATGAAAGAAAACATAGTTCTTACAGAACACTAAACACCAGAACTAAATGCAAATTACAAGGCAGATGTCAGCTGCAAAACTTTTGCCTGCTAATCACAACAATGTGAGACACTAGCTTTCTCCAATTGCTTCTTCATGGTAAGGTGGCTGGAGGGAAGATGATCTGATTTCCGATCATGATTGTGTCATTTAGGCAGGCCAAATGTCTGTACATGCTTCTTGAGCTCTTAAGTTCAAATACAGACAATATTAAGCTACATGGAAAGAGCATTTCTAAATTCTTTGGTCTCTCACTCTCCCTCTGTACAAGAAATGTTAATGTCAGAAGGGAGCTAAACCAGTCAGGATACCCATTCTCAACTTTTTAGTTCCACTTACGGAGATATTTAGTAGAGAGCAGGTACACTGTTTTACATAACACATGAAATACTATTGTAAATGTTTTTAGGGGACGAGTTTTGTTTTGTTTTCCACCTCCTTGGAGGCAAATGTCTTACACACCTTTTCAAGACCTTCTTCCTTGAGGCTGATGACATCCAAATCAAAATCTGTCCTTAAGCCATTAGTTTTGTTGAAAGTTATCCTGCCTGTGAGTCCTTCCCAGTGGGCCTATGGAGAAAGAAAGATATTATATATTTTATATAATTTTATATATACATATATTTCTAGAAATAAATATCTCTTCCTTTTTTTTTCCCAGAAAGAACAAACTACTCCTGCCATAATGGGATCATTAATTATTAATTTTATGTAAATAATTTACCTTGTGGCTATTGGTTTGGTTTTTTTTGTATTTATTTTTTGTTAATGAAACCAAACTTTCAGTCTTCATAGACAATTTTTTAAACTGTCCATATCAGGGAACAGACTCGTACTGAATGAGATGAAAGGCTGTTTAGTTCTCATTCCTCTGTCATTCATGCATGNGCATGCATTTCCCCTTCTGCTTCCCTACATAACTCCCCCTCCCCAGTCCCCAAGATTCAATCTGTTTCATTAATGCTGGACTTCATTTTTTTCTCAGGAAATTTCATTCAAATAAAGGCTTACTTTTGCAAGATGCTGACTCCCCTGAAACCACACAAAGACAGAAAAAATTGAGGTCAGTGAGCCAGCCTTCCTGAGCTTATTCTTCGCTTCTAATCAAGTGTAATCGCCTCATGGTTTATAACTTAAAATCTACCCTAGTTCTGAAACTATACAAAGTAGGAGAGGAAATATGGGAAATAAAAACTATCACCTAGAAGGAACCAATACTGAAAAAAAAAATACATTCCATTGCAAAAAAATCTCCTCATCATAATATTTTGCATATCTACATTGAGAAACAATGTATTAGGAGTTACAATATGAGAGACTTGAATAGTCTACAGTGTTCATCTTTACCACCTTAAATCTCCTAGTTTTACTATCACTATCTAAATAGTGTCTTGGGGAATCAAGGAGACATATAGCAATTCACCACAGAAAATTTAAAAAAAATAATTTAAACAGGGAAGTAAAAATAATTCCTGGCCCCTTTAAACTTATGCCAGTATTTATTTGCTGACTTTCTCATAATCAATCTACACTTTTGAGTTTCAGTCTACAGTTTAGAGTTCCAGGTGTTTGGGTTTTTTTATGCCACAAATTCTCCACACAGAACTCCATTATCTAAAAACATAAGTTTTATTTAGAACACAGTTATTTCACCTTTCCATATATTTTTGTTCCAATTAATTAATTCAGGAAAACCCACTTTCAAATAAAAATGCTGTTTTGCTTGTTCAACTCCTTATACACAAGATGAGAGATGACCATCTACTAAAAAAAAAAAAGGCAGAAGGCAAACAGGGTGAAAGCAAAAGAAAATGAGAATTGGGAGAAAAGAAAGCAGGGAAGCAGGACCCTTTATTAATGAGTTACCTCCTTGATGAGACTCATGAAGCGGGTCCCGAAGCGCCATGGTTTGTGGCGGTTGCACTGCAGCGAACTGACGGTCATCTGTGGGAACTGCTGGACAGCCACTGACACCACATGGACAGCATCGTACATCAGCGCTGCGTCCGTCTGAAACAACAGCGACATCAGAACTATGAGCACAAAGCAAACGTGAGAGACAGACCAGCAGAGAGAGAAGGAAACAACAAATTAGCACTGCTCATTCTGCTAAAGGGAAAAAAATGGTCCAATTTCTTGTGCAGCACCGTAAAATGTAGCCTTGTTGCCAAGTCATACATGAGTTATGTCAGGATCTTCAGTCAGTCTTAGCTTTTCTCTTTTTAATGCTGTAAAAAGAGCTCAAATAGCTACTTTTCAGGATCATTGGGGTACACCAGCATCTAATGACTCATGTTACTTTAAAAAGTAGTAGGTTAGGGAGATGTATAAGTCACTGTGTGCGTGTTTGATTCAGGTTGGTCATTTTCATGAGTGTTGCAAAAGAAAAAGGAAACAAGTTGACAAAAGCTTAGCTATAAAGGAAAGTGTACAGATTCAGGAAGTAATGTTTTTGTTTTGAAATTACAGACAAGATTCCATCCCAAAAGTATTCAATTCATTCATTAATAATTTTTAATGTTTATCAGTTCAAATCCCTATGGCAGAATTAATCAGTATCTTCAGTGAGTCAGAGGAAGATTAGAATTGCGTGAAAAGGCACATTAATTTTAATAGTTTTCATGTCATAGACTTAGATGTAGTGTTTGCTAAGTAATGTTGTATTAGCAAAGGACAGAGACAGCCTCTCAGTACACACGGTCATGCTGTACAAGAAAGTGATATCTCTCTCCTGTTTTCCTTGATAAACAGAGGCCTGAGAAGCCTCACAACCAAAAGCACGAGAGGACCTTAGATTCAGCTGGTGGAAATGAGTGCTATGCCATCTGCTCAGCATACCTTAGAGAAAAAGGACCTATTTCCCCTTCTCATTCACGTAATTAGTGAGCTGTGAAATTAGCTCTTTAATGGATAGGAAACCTGGAGATTATTGCACTTGTCAAAATACAATACAATGCAATACAAAATGAGCTTATATAGCGCCTTTCATGCAAAGGCATCCCAAGGCTCTTTACAATGAAACTAAACATAAAAATGCAAAAATATTCTAGCATTATAGCCTATAAGCTACTGCTAAAGAGAAAAATATATGCTCACATTTAAAATGGCTCTCCCAAGGAGAGATTTCAGAATTCAAACAGAAGTAAATCCTAATTTTAAAATTGCTAGTATAAGAGGTTTCAATGATATCAGGCTCCAAGCAGTTTATGCAGGGGCTCCAAATCAGCCAGAAAATATTTTTGCTGCCAAATTGTTCATTATCTTCAAGGCATTAAAGTGCTTTTAAGGCAAGCCGATATTTGACAAGGAGACAATGAAACACCACAAAGTTGGAATGACATGCTGAGTAAGCGTCATGCAAAGTTTAATATTCTAGAAGCAAGACTTGGCAGTAGTTGTAGTCTAGACAACAGCTTTTTAAATAAACTGCACAATAAGTACAACACATAAATCTGGCTCAGAAATGCAAACTGGTTTTTAAATCAGTTTAACTTCTAAAACAGTAGTTCTTGTACCAATGAAGGAAAATTGAAATTGCTATGAGACTTTAGCAAAAATATCCCACAAAGAATCAGAAATTCAACAGCAACTGAAGAATTAGATGTAAATTTTGAAGCAGAACTGCTAAGACTCATCAGAAGGAATCAAATGGACATCATGCCAGATGCAGAACAACATGGCTTTCTGTCAAATCCTATAAGCCACTGAAGTGGAAATCTGTAGGATGACAAAAACACCCAAAGATGTCAAAGGCACATGATAATATATGTTGTGAGGCACTGGAACAGGTTGTTCTGAGATGTTGTGGATGTTCCCATCACTGCATGTGCCCAAGGCTGGTTTGAATGGAGCTCTGAGCAACCTGGTCCATGGCAGGCAGGGTTGGGATTAGATGATCTTTAAGGTTCATTCCAACCCCTTAACATTCTATGAGTCTATGATTCTGAAAACATGTTGTCAAAATCTATTCATCAAAGAGAAAGCAAATGAGGAAGAAAATGCAATAGTATCATATCCATAACTCTGTTGACAAGCCCTGTCCTATAAGATGGATAAATCCGAATCTGCATCTAGCAGTTACTGCTGTCA
Organism: Bombycilla garrulus; assembly: GCA_013400315.1. Lineage (NCBI taxonomy): Eukaryota > Metazoa > Chordata > Aves > Passeriformes > Bombycillidae > Bombycilla > Bombycilla garrulus. The sequence continues at coordinate 11,023 of VXBU01016131.1, forward strand.
TTAATATAGTTACAAATACACCATTAAGTATATCTAGATTTTCATGCAGATTTTCATGTTGCTAAAATTCTTTTTAAAAGTCTGAAGAGTTCTTTAAATATTCTAGAAGAAAATATCCTATTAAAATTAAAACAGAAGTAAAAAATTAACCTTGATGCATATTATTCTTTTTCTCTAATCACTTTTGTATTAAACTAAATTGGCTTATTAAAAAATTCAGTGGAAGATATTGTACTGTTCACTTAATGCATAGCATGAGCCAAGCTCATTCCGATGATTAGTAAAATATGCATATACTTCATTGCATTTTAGTTCTTATGCCATCTTTACCTGCATATTATCTGAAAAATACTACTACAGTAAGTAAAATAGCCTAGAATTTTCATATGCAACTCATTATTCTCTTCAAGATCATCTTTGTCTTTGTTTCTTTAGTCAGTAAACTTTTATCCTTGTATCCAACTACATTTAAAAGGTCAAACTGTTCATAGGGTTTTGCCCAGTGTATGATGGTCACTAACATATTCTGAAAAATTCAGTGCATTAATTAAAATTATTCTTAACATCTTTCAAGTGTGACTTTCTTAGCTGCATCAAGAATTAAATGAAACTGTAAATGCTCACAAATGCACACCTGCATTTGTTTCCTAGGAAACCATGACAAAAGTATTCAATAAAAGCATAGAAGTGAAAGAACACTTTCACATTTTATTGACATAGTCCTTGAAAAGGTGTGAACACATTAAAAGCAATTCATATAAAGCCTTTAATCCATTGTGAAAATTATTTCATCATACACAATAACTAGTTTGTTACTGACTGAATTTCACATCATAGTATCATCTGAAACAAACTTAATTCAGACTGACTATGGTCACTGGTTTAGGTGTTAACATGCCCAGTTCATACTGCAACAAGCTTTTCTAAGCTTGTATTTATGGCACTCAGATTTCCAAGACTCTAGAACACAATGAGAATGCTGCATTTCCATTTGGCAAAAGGAGTGTAAGTATACAAGGCAGAGCATGTTCCATAAGGAATGAATTTTCCACTAGCATTTACAAATTGTATTTTACATCATACACAAGAGTAATGCCCTGGATAGAACACAGGATGCAAAGTCAGGCTGTTGGATCTCGTTTTTTTTCAACTCCCAATATATCCAGTCTATTCGAGTCAGGTTTATGAAGGACAGAAATGACATAGAACAATTTGGAGAGTAAGAAGAGCATCTGTTCTTCTTTAATCTAGGAGCCTGAATAAGTAGTAGATACCTGAGGTACAATGAACAGGACAGCTTAATCAAATCTCCTCTCCCTCCAGCATAACCATTTTAGGGAAAAGGAACATTACTTAGAATACTTACTCATTTCAAAACCATCAAAAATGTTCTATAATCACCTTAGCCGGTGAAGCAGTATTTCTTCTTTGATGCTTACTTACTCTTTTATATTTAGTGGCAATTTAAAACACAATGCACAATTATTAGTTGGAAATTTGAATAAATGGCATATTTCATAAACAAACAAAACACTTCTATTTTTTTGTTCTACCACCTGCCTTTCATTTTCTCCTATAATACTCATATTTTAAGTTATTTCCATTGTGAGTACAATGAACAGAAATTACCTCTGTCCAAGGTTTTTTTTTTTAATTATCATTATTTTCCTTTGAAGACTTATTTTCTTATAAAAGCTGCCTCTGCTTCCTTTTTTTCTAAACAACTTTAAAAAAATGATGTGTGAAAAGTCAGATGACACTTGGAAGTCAAGAAGCAAAGACTAGCCACAGTGCAGGAGAGGTCTCATTACTGGCACTATTACCCTCCTTAAAGTTTGTCCTGTTTGATAAAAAAATAAAAAGTAGAATTTAAAAATTACTGGATATAAATGACAGAAACAATAGTAGGTTACATATAAAAATAAGTTAATATTATTTTTACTTATAAAAGTCTGTAGTTTCTTTATTATAGCTTCTACTAATGCTTGACCAAAAAAAATTAAGGGCTAGATCTCAAATTTTGTTAGGATAACATAATTTTAACCCATGCAACAGAATAACTAGTAACATAACTTTCTCCCCCAAATTCTCATATAATGTAGTGTCAATGGTGCTAAAATCACTCTACTTAATTCACTACATATTCTTGATCAGATCCCTCCAAACTGTACTTTCAAATCTGCCCTATAAAGAGATTTTTTTCAAGAAGGTCCAGAACAAGAGATTAATATTGAAGAAAGAACACAGAAGCCAAGCATGGATGAAAAATATTACAAAACAAACAAAAAAGCCCTTACAAACCCAGTAAGAGTCATGTTATCTTACCGATAGAAGTTTAAGTTGTATTAGATTTAAATATTTTTAACAGCCATTAGAAGAACTTTTGCACAAGCCCATCAACAAAAAACATTTCAGTTAGATGATGCCTGACAAATGCAGCATTATGCACACAAATTCCAGAGACCAAGACCAAACATACTACTACTACTCACAGAAAGCTCTCCCGCACACAAGGCAATTATAACAAGTGAATGAAATTAAGAAGAAATGGCTTGCAAAACTAGTTCCTCCCCTCCTCAGCTAATAAAATCTATTGTCCCTGAAATCATTTCACTTAATTCTCACTTGCTAACACATCCCACAAAACCATTTTGCTAAGTGAGATTTAATAAATCTCTCAGCCTGGGATTAAATTTTACTGTTTTATGAACTGCTAAATTGCATTGTATGCTTATTAATGGTCATGTTTTCTTGTTTCTTGACACATTCCTAACTCCACTCTGGAATACTATTAAGAGAAGAGTATATATATATATATATATATTTTTTTTTTTCACCCCCAAAAATGCATTCCAATAGGGAGCAAGATATGAGCACCAGTAAGCTATAAACAATGTTCATCTAACTTTTAAAAAAATCAGTTCACT
>VXBU01016155.1:8763-20063 GCA_013400315.1 Bombycilla garrulus
TTTTAAAATAGTTTTCTCTTACTGGTTTCTTGCATGGCTGTACATACCTGACTAATAGGATTCTGGTCGAAGTACTCTTCAACAAAATATTCCAATAACTGTAAAGAAAATATAAGATCGTTAAGAAATAATTATACTTTTATTACACATGCATTAAGTAGAAGCAAAACATCTAGTATAAATAAAAAGCAAAACATAATAGTTGGGTAACACAAAAAGGGGGAATGAGCCTTTCCTTTCCATTCTTCTTTTACGCTATCCCTCCCCCTTCATCCCAATGAAATGCAGATTTCAGAAACTACACTCCCCCTTATCCTATTCACATCCTGTGATGAAGTTCTAGATTCCTGCTGGTTCAAATGGAGGTTGTCAACACACCAAAACACACTAATCTGTACAAAACTATCAAAATGCAGGATTTCATGCTTCAGTATTGTTGGGGAAGACATACAGAACACAATCTACACAGTTCAGGTCCTCCACAATCTCAAACAGCAATCCAGTTCAACCCTCATCTAGCACCCTTTCAAATAAGAATTCATTTAAAAAAAACAACTGTAAGAAAATTGCACCAATTCTAGATGTGCAATAAAAACATGTCATCCCCTTACTATGGGCAACACTTAACTTCCACATAGTTTCCAAATGTATCTTCCCATTACAGGCCCATACAAAGTGTTTTTACTGTACAGAAGTACATGAGAAAGGCAAAATAATGCTGCACAGATTTTACTGTTCAAGAAACAGGAAAGTGACAGACTAGCAACAGAAGCTAGGAGACAAATGCAGGATGAGAGACTATGCGCACACAGGAGACTGCAATTCTTTGAAATGCAAAATGCATCCAGCTCACAGAGAAACAGTGCCTCAGTAAGAAAAGACTTCTGAGTGCAGGAATACCTTCAGAGTGCAAGTAAGTCTGTTTGGTTTAAAGTCTTGGTCCTCCATAGTTCTTGATCCATCAACAATTACGTAAAGGTGACGCATCTGCATTTGCACAAGTGAAAATCACTCACAGAACACAGAACATGTTGAAATGAATTCATTATTCCATTTACCTTAAGAAACCACTACTTCCTCCCTCTAACAGAGAAGATTCAGTGGTGCAATTAACATAAACTGAAAAGCAATGCGTTCTTCCCTTTTTTCTTAAAATGAAAAAAAAACCACCTCTCTTGAAAATTGCAGACTGTTCTCCTCTCGTGACTCTCATGATAAGCTAAAAAACATGTACAGTTTGAACACTCATGTCTTCACCTGAAGAGCTCGGTGCTGCACAAAGCAAACCAGTTATTTACAACCCATTTCCACAATGTCCATTTCTCACATGAAGAGAAGTGGACAGCGTGAGCATGTGTAGCCTAAATTCTGCTGCCGAGCACGCCCCGCCGTGTCTCAGACCTCCAACCCTGACCAGCCATGCTTCACATCCACACTGCCAAACAAATGGTGCTTAAAAAAAAAACAAACCACAAAACCCAGTGGAAACACAAGGTTTGATATGAAGTATGCCAGGCCAGCAGAAGTGTATCTCAGATCTGGAATACCACCTCTAGCCAAGTAGTTCTGGACTAAGGGCAGAAGAGGGTTAAGGTTTTAACATACCATCCCAAGCCGAACTTGTCCATGGTGATCACAGAGTCTGACAAAACACAGAAGGATTTAAGTCAAATTCAAGTGAGTGAATGGCTCCGAAAACAAAAGTCCAAATGAATCCAGTACTAGACTTGTGGCAAAAATGTAGAAGCAATAAACTGCAGACACTTATTCATGATGAAAAACCCCACAGCTCAATCACAGATTCTACAACTCTTAGAAAAGAAATAAAAACTATTTCTTACTACCACGTTTAATGAAGCTTTAAGATTTGATACAGATTTGACAGATCAAGTTCTAATATCTCTTGAAATAATGCAAAACTTAGGACTTTTTCTAGCAGTGTTTCTGAAATTTGAAACAGAAATCTGTAACCATGATACCAGAAGCTAGATTCTTTTATGACAGGGACAAAGTCGATTTAAACATGTTTTTACCATGAGGATGGTGAGGCACTGGAGCAGGTTGCCCTGAGAAGCTGTGGATGCCCCATCTCTGGGAGAGTTCAAGGCCAGGCTGGATGGGGCTCTGACCAATCTGGTCCAACAAAAGGCGTCCCTGCTGATCGCAGGTTGGAGTGAGATGATCTTTAAGAACCCTTCTGACCCAAACTATCCTGTAATTCTCTGATTTGTATATAAAGGAAACAAACTCCTCTAAACTGTGCAGATTGCAACTGCAGTGCCCTGCACCGTTTCATCAGACCAAGATCTGTCGCTTGCATACACGTGGGATACATAGCCTGTATACATTCAGCGTTTAGGGATAAAATTTAATTTTTCATCATTTTTTCTGGCATGCACCTGCCCCTCTGAAGGAAAAAGGACATAAAGACATCCTGCTGGCATGCCTTATGCCCTGTTCATCCCACACGACCCAATCCCAGGATGATCAAGCCCTTAAGACTGAACAAGTCAGTGCTATTAGCAGGCGCGCGGCCACACCACGTACCTTTTCCTCTTTGCCTTGAAGAGAATGTCCTCGATGGTTGCTTTCAATGACCCGGAATCGTCTTCCTTAAGAATTTCCCTACGCGAAACAGACTGTTACAGTGGGCAGAAGGGAGATTTTTCCTCCTCCTTCGCCAGAAAGGAAAGAAAGGCGAGGGGAGAAAAACGCACCATGTTCTTTCGTAGCCTCCTTCCCAGCGCTTGGTCCGCTCGGGTTCGTCATCCATCTCCGCGGGGGCTGGGGGGAAACCACGGGAGATGCGGGGCGCTGAGGGAATATCAGGGGAGCTCAGGGCAGACGAGAAGGGTCAGCGGAGACGAGGGGGACGGCGGGAAGGAGACGGGGGCGAGAGGGTGTCTGAGAGGAGCCTCGGGACACTGAGGGAGCTAGGGGCAGCCGAGGGGGGCCAAGGAAGTCCGAGTAGAACCGCCGCACATGGAAAATAACCTCGGCCCGCGCCCTCCACCAGCCTCGTCACGAACGCGTCGGCGCCCGCCCTCTTCCGCCTCGGTGCGCCGCCAAAGCGTCCCCACCGCCGCCCGGGCCGCGGGGCGAGCGTTCCGCGAAGGTTCCGCTGTGTTTTCCTCGACATCATCCAAATCCTCTAAGTGCGGTCATGGAGAGGACGAGCTCCAAGGGAAGCCGCCTCACGGAGACACGGCTCGTGTCTCCGTGCACAGGCGCCAGGCCCGCGGCACTCCTGCAATTAACCCAAGCAACCTCAGTAACTGACAGAAGAAGGCAGGAGCCTGGAAAAAAAGCACTGGATTTTAACAAGATTATGCTCATAGACCGGTTAATTAAGGCAGCCGTCTACCAACCCGCCAGCAAAAGCAAGAAGTGTCAGGTATTTTGATGTAATTTTCCAACTACCTAAATAGATATTTTCCATCTCCCTAAAATAATTCTGAGTATTTATTTCGTGTCACCAAGAGTTTCCATTAATTGCTGATTGCTCTGCAGAGCGATTAAAACTTTACTGGATACAGTGGAAGTATGCCAAGACTGGGCTTCATCTCTTGAATTACAGGAAAGTTACTGAACATCCGTTTCTAAGGAGTCTCACTCTGCATCCAAGTAAGACAATACACGAGGAAGAAAACACGTAAACAGTAGTAACAATTCTTGAAAGAGGAGTAGGGCAAAACTAACCACTTCTGTCTTCTTCAGCTTATTCCATTTTTCAGGAGCAATATTTAATTGAGAGAGGAGAAATTAATTAGCTTTCAGTTAAACCATACCTGGGGAAAAACAATCATTTTTTTGAAGGAAAGCAATCTGAAGACAGGAAAAGAGAAATTCTTTGAAAAGTCAGGATTTGCTTCTTGGAACTGAGAGTTGAAGTTTGAACAACTCTCATTAGAACAAACATCTTTTTTTCTTCAGAAGGAAAAAGTCCAGTCTGTAAAACAGTGAAATGTCTTATAAGCTAGCAGCTTGAATAAATGAAGTGAGAAATGAGGCTTCTTTCAGAACATGAGTTATTTTTTATTCTCAAGACCAAGAATTTCAGTGCTGGACAGGAATACAGGATATACAGTAATTCTGTAAAACTTGATTGTACAAGTGCTTGAAATCCCACCACAATTTTGAAATTACCTTCTTTTACAACTTCAAAGCAATTAGGTTTTTCATTGCCACGAGCATTTGCAGTCAATATGCAGCCATGAAAGCTGGTCAGACTATTGTGCAAGACAAAATTTTGGGTACATTTGTTAGTCAATGCTTTATCTGGCCTGAAAATGTACGGTTTAGTAAAAAGTATGCCAATCTTGCCACAATTGTTTTGATCTAGGATACCCAACTGCTTACAAAGACAAGAAGAAACTCAAATCCAGTTTAGAAACTCTAGTATTTATAGAAATGCTAAGAATCTTGAGCCTCTCAATTTGCAGACGCAAAAAATTTGTGGAGCCAGGCAAGCATTTTCTAAGAGGAAGACTGAAGGATAAAATTTCTTGTTGTATACACTCAGGGTTTGAGGACAAGCTGTAATTAAAAGCAAGCCCTCTGAGGTAAGGCAATATTCCTTGGTGATTCATTTATGATTTAACTACCTTCTGCAAAAACCCAGTCACACAGGTAAGACCACACAGCACATTGTTTACACATACATGCAAATGTGTAGATTCAGAGCTGAGCCTAGAGGGACTACACAGACAGACTGAGGTGATAATCATCTAAAAACTTCAGTTTTGTCTGGAATAAGCCTTCTATTCTTTAAGAATATCAAGAGGCCATTTTTCTTAATAGTTTTTATGGTAACTCAGATTGAGGGATTCTCCCATCACTTTCCTCCTAATTTCTGCCTTGCTCCAAGTTGCTTCACCTTCCAGCTACTGATTCTTAATTTGTTAATCTCAATTTCTCTGAGTGATGAACATGTTAGACTAATAGACTAACAGTTTTTCTCCAGCATGTCTGTAGCATTGTAGGTAAGACCCTTTTCAGTCATCCATTGGTTAAGAGCAAAACCAGTGCACAGACTGCAGCAGAAGTGCTTCAGCAGCCCTGAGGCCTGTAACAGACACAGGACTGAGCAAGTAATTTACTGTAATGGTTGCAGCACGTTGCTGCAGCCTTAGGATGGCCTGCATACCTTAGGATGGTAGCTTACTTCTGTCCTGCCCTGCATCAATCCTGCTTGGAACCCAAGAGGCAGCCAAAAGGGAGTATTTCTCTCCCAGCTTCTCTTTGCAACATCTGGAAAATCTACTTGGCCACACCTGTGGCATCTTGCCATGAAACACGAGTCCACGTGATCCACAGATGTTTCCACTTATCTTCTCATTCCAGGCACAGGTTTTCCCTTTTCCCAATCCATTTTTGGGAAACTTTGCAGGACAGAAGTAGCTTGATGGCTCTCCACAGGCTATGCAGACACTGTCTGAGGGACCAGAAGCCAGTTCTCAAAGGCAGAAACTGCAGACTGAAACTCGGACCACTGTCAGAAGGAGCCTGGAGCTGGGTCTCACTGTCCTACAGAAAGAAGACCGATCAAGTGTGCAGACTGTGAATCTGCCACAGAAAACATCAGTCATGTTATTGTTAGCACTTTATGAACACCAATTGATCCTCAAACTTGCACTAACCTTCTATTATTGATGCAATGCCCAGAACTCTCACTGAGAAAAAAGGAGAAACGTGGGTGTTCAGTGAGAGGTCATTTATTTAGATTGTGGAGATCTGGACAAGTATTTCTCTTACAAAGAACAATTTAACAAGTATTCAGCACAACAAGTATAAAAAGTTGTCCCTTTTCCTTTATAAGGAAGAGAGCTTTCTCCTTTGATATGAATACAAACCAGAACCAGAGAGAAAGGCACTGAAAAGAGAGAGAGAAAAAGGCAAAGCACTGGCTGTCACCTGTTCTTACAATGATGAAAATACTGAGGCACCTTCCAGGTAGATGAGACCGAAGGCTTTGAAATGAAGAGGTGCCACATTTTCAAATTCTCTCAGTGTTCCCATGGCATCTTGTGCTTTTTACTTCATCCACTAAACCTCTTGGAATTAAGTGGCTGATAAAATTGGAATGTCAATTTTACAAATATGAAGGTGGGTGCATGGCCATCAGGATTGCAGTGTGATTGACAAGGGCTGAAAAAACCAGAAGGGCTATGTGGTCAGAGTGAGGTATGTTAATACATTTTCAGCAGTGAAGAGCAGAGGTAGTACTACCATGACCATACTAAAGTGGAAATGGCTTTCCTGACATTGTTCCTTTAAAATTAAGGCAGAAGTAAAAAACTGTCTTTCAAATAAAAAACCAAATGACTAACAAAAATTTTTAGTAACTGTAATCAGAGCACCTTTTTCAAACAAAATGTCTTTATAAGCAATAGAGTAATATGGCTACACTGGCGGGATTTTTTTAATATTAAAAAATGTATTTCAGAACAGACAAATTGCAGTCATAGAAAACTGTACAAAAACTATCAACGCTTCTAACAATTTTAGTAAGTAAACAAAGTTAATAAAGTAAATAAAGATACAAAAAAGGATACAAAGAGAAAATTTACTGGCTTATGAAAATACTTGCACATACAAACTTATGGCCAGCAATATATCCCCAAGAAAATATCAAAATATATATAGAATTTATGCAAATATGCTCTGGCAAGTATGTCTTTTAATACATTTTACCTGGCCTTAAAGAGGATACTAACATTTATACTTTGAATGAGAATTCATTTCGCAGTACTTACGCTCTGAATGCCACGTTCACTAACAGCTGCTGCACAGACAAAAAGTCCTGTTAACTTGCTGATGAAGAGTGAAGCCCTTAAACACATGTACCCCTCACAGCATGATCCAGAAGGCAGGCAGAGCACACTGACCTACAGCAACACTAATGGAACATTAATAGGTCTCATCGTGTACCTCTGTTCTTTTAAGGCCAAGTATAGATTTCTTGCATCATCTCTGAAGAGGGCAATACAAAAACCAAATCCAAGTCCCTCTCCCACCGCTGCTTAAGTAAGAAGCTATTTTTCCTCTCCTGTTGGGAAAAATTAACGATGATTTCTGGTATAACGTACAGCATTTGGAAATACAATATAAAAATTCTTATTAAACTAGCTTCTGAATTGCCAAAATATTCAATAAGATTAGGCAGTGCATAAAATCCCACACAGAAAGAACAGCTCAGCTCTTTCTGATATCATTAGGATGTCACATATAAATGAAATCCAAAATTGTTAACAACATTCCTATGCAAAGTTTCCACAAGGTATCTGGAAACTGCTTTCTCTGGTGGGCTTTGCAAGTTTGCAAATGAAGTATTTTCAAATTAAGTATTCATATTTAGGAGGGCAGAATTTGCACTAATGAAAGCAGAATGTTAGCAGAGGTTTCCTAACTTATAACTTCAATTACAATTGGATCTGCATATGAAACCTATCAGTAATGTACAACATCCAAATATATGACAGTGATTAAGTAATCCCCATAAGTGTACTGTTCAAAGAGTAAATAAATAGGTTAAAATACACATTTTGATTTTAAAAACAGAATATAGTATCCATGAAGTGAAGGCATTGCTAAGTTTCTACATTCCAATTCATAACTTTATCATAGTCCTGAATTCGTTGTTTTATGTGAGACAGCTTATTCTTCAGATATTCACAACGCTCCTTTTTCTCCAGAAAAGCAGGATCCTGCCAAAACCAGAAAAATCTTTACATTAATATGTCAGGCTTTCAGACTCTTCCAAGAATAGTCTATTATTGATTATGTTCTTGACTAAACGGACAGTATGTAAATATTCTCAAAAACCACAGTCTTATTTTTCCTGCTTCCCCTTCCTTCATGAAAGGCCAGAAGAAAATATTCTGCCTTTATATGCTGTAGTTACTTAGTAAATGAAGTTGTTTTAAAACAGAAATTTGCAAATGTAAATTACATCCTACTACATAATTTAGATTTTATACATGTACTTGTTGTATATGCAATAAATCCTTCCCTCTCACAAAAAAAGCAATGAAGTTTAACTAACATGGACATAAACTCAAAATTCCATGGAGGAAAAAAAATATATTTGCAATGCATAATGTTTTTAACAGAACACAAATACATATTTGCTGCCTGCATTTAAAAATTACGAAGAAAAACCTCTTGGAGGTTTCTGAGAGTGTCTAAATTCCATGCCTCAAAAAATACAAAACTTCCTTTCAAGGGTAAAATGTTTTCTGCTTTTATTCATTGGCTGTGTCAGCCAGTGAATATAACTGAACTAATCTTCTGAGTGCAGAATGCTAAGAGATTACGAATACTCTCAAGAAGATGAACACACTCAACCCTTGGGTTGTGGTTTGGGGTTTTTTCCCCACGTGCAGCTACTGGAATCATTAATTCTCAAAAATGCTTGTTGGCATGAATGTATGGGTTATGTCCTAACTATGCCAGAGTTTTAGAAGACAAAATAGACAAAGGTACCCTGACATACTGAAACCTGCTTAGTGTCAGAAGTATTGGCTATTTACCTTCTTGTAGCTAGTAATTAGATTCAATACCAATGTAAATCTAAAAACACTTACATTTTTCTTCTTCTTGTATTCTTGCAGAACTTTTGATATCCTTTCCTGTTCCTAATGAGAAACCACAGATTTTTAAACTTTGAGTGTGCTCCACATATTAATGTACATTCTGCAAAATACTCATAAAAATTCTCATTTAACCAATATCTTGTGGTTATAGCATTTTAGATGTAAATCTTGTATTTGAGAATACATCAATTGTGACTCACTAGAACTTAAAAGCTACTATGAAACAGAAACAAACCTCCCAGAAAAACATGTAAGTGTCTTTACTGGAACTTGGTATCCCTAATTAATGCCCAGGGATGATGTAACATATGGGGAAACTTTCTCTTAGAGCCAGCATTAGAAAACATTGTGCCCTAGCTGAAGACAGTCAGAAACTGCCTAATACCACCTAATACAAGTATTTTCCATGAGCCCATTTCACAGCTACTTACATATATGTTTTCAGGATGGTGTGGAAGCTGTTTCAGCAATGCATCCAGCTGATCAAACTTTTTTAATACAGCATGAACCTCCATGGACAGTTCTTTATACTCAGCAAACTGATCATTGAATACCGCTTTGTACCGGTCTCTCATTTCATTTGTTTGAATTACAGGGTATTTCCTGAAAAAAAAAAATTAAGAATTAGTTTTAGAGACACAATTACTAACAACATTTAGACTCTATCTTCACAGTGTATTTCTGTATTTTTTGCTAATCTCATAACCTGCTGAAATTTGCATGTCTGTAAAACATTGAAAGCAGTGAATCACAGTTTGGTTGGGATTGTAAGATATGTCTAGAGGTTATCTGATCTGACCTCCTGCACAATCAGGAAGACTTAGACCATGACTGTGTCCATACAGCTTTTGATATCTCCAAGCATGGAGACTCAGTCTCTCTGGGAATCCTGTGCAAACCCTCATAGAGAAAAATATTTTCCAAATATTCAGGTAAAAGCTCCCTTGTTTTTATTTGTGCCCATGGCAAATAGTATAAAATTAATCTATGATATCAGACTTGGAAAGGCCTACCCTTTAAAATGGAGCACGTTACAAATTCAGCACTTAGAAAGTATAAGAGTAGTCAAATTTCAGGTCCTAAAATGACAATTTCCCACGTATATTAGTTTTTTGCTTTAAAATCTATATAGTGGTCTTCTGGTCCTTTGGCAGTTAATGTACTTACTAGATTATCACATTCTGCTTCAACATCTGGGGTTTGTGTGGGCTTGATTTTTTAATTAAGACTACTTATTTATAGTTACTGATCTTATGCCACTGATATCAGCCCCATCCTCTCTACTTTTTAACGTTAACTTAACACACGATTATGAGTTCCCAGAGCATGTGCATGGGAGAGAAACCACAAGTGCACATAGGAGAAAAGCAGAGTGAAAAACATTTTTCAAGTATCCTCCACTAAGTTGGTCCAACAAAACCAAGTCACTTACGCTAAGTAGTCTGGCATCACAATAGGTTTAGGAATGTGGCCTGCAGGTATATGACCATTAAGCAGCTCTGGTTTTCTTTCCAGTGATTTCAGCTGCCTGTAACTGACTTCTTCTCTTGGTCTGTCATCACCTTCATACTGTTTTAAAAGAGAAAGAATTTCTTCTCAATGAAATGAGTTTTACATAAATCACAAAATACGCAACTTTAAGACACAGACACATGTTTCGAGCAGCAGTAGAAGCAAATCACAGATGTTTCTTACAACTCTTACTGTAATTAGAAAATCAGTTTAGTGAGTTACAGTAATGATTCTCACAGAATATTTTTCTTCAGTTTGTCCTAACAGCAATACAGATAAATATTTCTGGAGGTTTGGAAAGATTTGTTTGCATGTCTAAAAAAAGTAGTGTAAGGAAGTTTCCTTCAGTATTCATTTAATTTGTGAATGAACTGGAATAATTCAGTTCTTTGGAGTTCCCTCTTCTCCTTTTTTCCTATATTGCACAATTCATCCCTTGATCCAGAAATAAAAACACGTGGAATCTTGTTAAAACACAAATAAAAGGATCCTGATCCAGTACTGAATCAACAGAGAAAAAACAGTGGCAGGAAATTCACAGTGTCTAACAGGAGACATTTAAGACTAAAATTAACACATCATAATTTCACTGGAAGCCCTATACAATCTTTGCAGTGTATGCAATGACACTTTGTGTGGCTGGAACACTAACACTACTGGATGCTTTAAAACTGGCAAGGGGGTCTTTGGAGCAGTCTCAGAGACCAGGGAAAAAGGCTCGACTCACAGGGCACCTACACTGTACTTCCTGTGCTGGCTCTCCTGCAAATTAAGCACACAGCCTGGAAGAAAGAGAGTCCCAAACCTATGACGCATTAGACAACCTGCTGTTTTAGTCATGTCTGACAAACTTTGATAAATGCTACAGAACTTGTCACCTGATAGAAAAGGGTAAGAGCACAGGGAAAGGCAGCCATCACATCTGCTTTTTTACAATTTTACAGATTTTATAACCTAGCCTAACTAGAAGTAAGTTCTTTACAACCTCCTTTTGAATCCTCTAGGCAGGAGGCTGCTGTCCAAACAAACTTAAAAAACTAAACCTAGTCTCTTTGAGATCAAATAAATAAACAAACAAATTAATTAAAATACTCACAAGAAAAAGAATTACCATTTAGAGTTACCAGTAAACAGAAAAATAAATTCCTATTTCCTACCTTTTTTTCTGGAAAAGAGGACTGTGTTTTCATCTAT
>VXBU01016155.1:22760-40907 GCA_013400315.1 Bombycilla garrulus
CCCGAAATCGCGGGGCGCCGGCTGGGACGCGGTGCGGTGCGGTGCGGGGCGCGGCCGGGACTCGCAGGAGGGCTGGGCGCCGTCACTTACAGCATGGATGAGTGGGTCAGGTGGGGAAGGGACTGCAAAGAGTCATGTGTTCCAACCGCCCTGCTCAGGTGCTCAGGGAGTGTCATTCTAGAGCACATCGCACGGGATTGCATCCATCTTGAGTATCTCCGGTGAAGGAGACTCCACAATCTGTTCCAGTACGTGGTCACTCGCACACGAAGAAAGGTCTTCTTCATATTCAGGTGGAACTTACTTTTCATCAGTTTCTGCCCACTGCCTCTTCTATTGCATGGCACCACTGGGGAGAGCCTGGCTCCATGCTCTTGATGCCTTCCCTTTAGGTACTTAGAGATACTGATAAGGTCCCCTCTCAGTCATCTCTTGTCGAGGCTGAACAGGTGCAGCTTTCTCAGCCTTTCCTGGTAGGGACAGAATGCTTCAGTCCTCTCACCGTCCGTGTTGCCCTCCAGTGCACCCCCTTCAGAAGCTTCATGGCTTTCTTGTACTGGGGACCCCAGGACTGTACACAGCACTCCTGCCAGGGCTGAGTAGATGGGCAGGATCATCTCCCTCAACCTGTTGGCAATGCTCTTCCTAATGTACTGCAGAATTCTGTTTGCCTTCTTGGCCACAGGGGCACTGCTGGCTCGTGACAGCTTGTTGTCCAGCAGGACCCTCAGGTCCTTCTCAGAGCTGCGCTTCAGTCCCAGCCTGTGCTGGTGCTTGCGCAGTGCCTGGCAGGGAGCTGGCCCAGTGATGGGGAAAGCCAAGGCACTGAGCAGTCTGCTTGGACAAACCAACACTTCTCCCATCATTGATCAGGTTCTGGAGCTGAAGGAGAAATCTGGTGTGCTGCACCATTGTCTTGTGCAAAGGGCTTTCTACATTCGCCACAAAATCTGCAGCTGAGTACAAAATGGCATTAATGCAGTAGGAGTTTTATTTACATTGTCAGGATGGGCTATCAACTTGTTTACAGTATGCTTCAGTCTCTGATGTGGTTTAAAGTTCCAAACAGTGATTGTTTTTAAGGTATAAATTTTAATAAATCTTTCAAATGCTTACAATTTACCAATTGTGGACTCTGGAAACAAACTGTATAAACACAAAGTAAATAAAAATAAAGAGTTATTCCTTAGTTTAGTAAAAAAAAAATTTGTTCTTAAAAAATAAGTTCTAAGTGTACCTCCCAAAATACCTTTACAATAGTGTCTTCCTAATATCTTGCATAAAAGAAATCTGATGTAAGAAAAATTATCACCAGTACCATATTGGGTAGATCAAAATGCACTTAGAATTAAAGACATTGGAAAATAATTAATGCATATGTTTAGTTAAGTGGTCCTGCTTATGTTTGCATTATTTTGGATACCAAAATTTATATATATTTGAAGTGTTTCTCATATTTTTGTAACATTTTTACAGATTGCCTCCAAATAATAATAATAATAATAAACACCTGCAGTCCATAAGCTGTATATTTATCACACAGTTATCCTGGCATACCTTGAAAAATTAATTAATCCAGATGGTAAAGCCTTAGTTAGGACATAAAGCCTTTTATTAGGAGTAATTAACATAGCTTAGTGACCCATATGTCTAAACACTGTTTTTTGGATTACATACCATAGACAGTAATCACTTGGTACTTGCCTCATCATACACCTTTTTAAAATGTACTGCAAACTTTGACTTTGTTTATTATCTCAGGGAAAATATTTTAAAGCCTTTACAAGGATCAGTAAGCAATGAGGATCTAGTTAAGAGAATCTATGGGATTTCCAAAAGGCTTCGCACCAAGAGGACTTATTTTGAAAAAAACCCTAAGTCTTAAAAGAAAGCTTAAGCCTAAAATAAGGACTTCACTCATAGGTTTGATAAATAATTAACAGATGGGAAGGAAATGGGAGAAGGGAGTATGAGTTAATGGTTAACTCCAGGAATGGAGGAAACTTGCCGCTGCAGTTCTGCCAAGATCAGTGCTGGGACCTGGGCTATCTACTCTATTCCTAAATGTAACAGTGTGAAAAAAAAGGGAGCCCTGTGAAGAGTGAGATGGGAAACTTTGCTGCTGATGCTAAGTTAGACATACCAGTAAGGATGTGGTATCCCAGAAGAATTGCACCAGGACTTTACAAGGTTGAATGGAAAATAATACCACAAATTCTATATACACAAACACCTGAAATCCATGCAGTAAAAAAAGAGATGAAAGATTTAAAATACTGCAACATGAGGACCCTGACTCATGTGTTTATAAAGCATGACATATTACTCATTTCTTATAGACAAATACTTATTTAATTCTATAAAGTTACTTAAGTTTTAAAGATGTTATCTGTGGTGTTTCAAACTGTGAGTTGATGCAGGCAGGCAGCCAGAACAGCTACAAACTTGCAGTTAGAACAAAAATAAATTTATTTCCATTTACCTTGCTAACGAGGGGATCCCCAAAGCAGCACCAGGCAGAGGCACAGGAGCAGAGATGGTTTGTGCTAGAGGATCACTGGACTGTGGTTCTTGGAGGCTGATCAAGAGTTATTTCCAACTGCAAGGTCACTTCAGTGATTTACAATCCTTCTCAACAGTCTTCCAAGCTTTAACCCGTTCCTGCCAACACAAGCCTAACAGGAGAGCTTCAATCTTGGCTAAGTGGCTGTGTGACTAGAAGTGTATTTACTTACCCACCATATCTATGCAATGCATGTGGGATTTTAGTTAGGCAAAAGGAGAGGAAGTAGTGACATTTTGGGTTACAAAAAATATATCAGTATGCCTACTGATAAAAAAATCAAAACTAAAAATCAACAAACAAACAACTACCTCACAACTAAGTGCAAGAGTTATACTCAGTGGGTTTGCTGACACAGCATTTTAAGGCAGTGGCTCTATCTAAATATGCTTTGGTTGTAAAGAGCAGCTTGAAAAGATATTTTGGAGCAAGATAGTTCTCTTGATACTGTAAGGGAGGGACACAACAACAGGAGTGAAAAACCTTCTATGCCACAATTAATCTATGTACTCTGTGAAAGGAAAAATATCAAGATGGCTTTAATGACAACTACACAGAAGCTGCTGAAGAATGAATCTAGAAAATATATAAGCAGTTGGAGTTAATATATATAGATCACAAATATGGCAAATTCCCCAATTTCTGCCTTCAATGGACATTAAAATTACAATTTTTATCTTTCAATCATAGATTTCATCATCAGTGCAGACCAACATATTTTTTTTTTTTTGCTACACTCTACAAAAGTATTCATTCAAATGTACTTCGGTATCTCATGAAAAAGCTATTTTTGATAAGCACATAAAAACTGTCACATTTACATGACTGTTTAATGTGGTTGAAACTGCGCAAACTTAAAGCTAATGTTAGGAATATTTTGTGGTATTTCTACATTACACATTACATTTTGTCTCCATGAACAAGGAATTATGATTCTCTCAGAAATACAGAGAGAGACTAACTTGGACACAGAGAACAGAATTTTTCAGAGGCCCCCAGTTTATTTTTCTATTTAAGGAAAAATACAATGTACCTCTTCAAGTTAGTATTTTCAGAAAAATACCTTTTAGTAAAATATGTGACAAATTTAACATTGAATGGAAATCTTATCTGCACTGCTTACTTACCTGACAGATTTATGCGTCAGATCTCCCTCAAAGCATCAAGCACTTCCCTTTTTACTGATAAAGAACCTCTGGAGCTCAGATATAGTCTAGAACCCCATACTTTTGATGTAGTTTAACAGTCATTAAGAATTCACTGTCACCTATATTAAGCTAGAAATATGAAGCAATATAGCTTGTTAGAAAAGAATTGTCTTCTATCCTTCATAAATAGAATACGTTGCATCGTTTTCAGTTCCCAGGACATTCTTGATGCAGGCATAAGTACTTAATTGCATGACCAGTGTTAAATAGTCGACATCTAATTAGTTATGTTATGCTTTATTAAATTATTCTCATATCCCCTCATCTCCTTATTTCTCCTCAAAGGATTTTGGAACTATGCATTGTTACCTAATCATGGACAGCCAGTGGCATCATGGATTCCAGTTCAGCTGAGTGCAGATAGTATTGCAGTATAATAAGTATAAAATTCTTATGAACCACCTTTTTTAAATGTTAAAAACTCACAAGGTGGCCTATATAGGGAGCAGACCAGAAGTAAATTTACCCGAGTGTATAAAATGTTGAATTTTCTGTAGTAGGAAAGTGGAAATCATTATATAGAGGTGGAAAGGGAGACAGGGCAGCAAAGAGAGGGGGAGGAACTTTCCAAGTCAGAAAGGAGTTCACACATCTATCTCTCTCACAACAGACATAAAGGAGGTGAGAGAAAAAGGAGGGAGGAAAAACAGCAGAAAGAATCACACCCATATACACAAATGAGCAAAGCAGTAGCTGAGGGGCAGAAGGACTGTTTTGTAATCTTTGAGAAATACAAAACATAACTACGCTACTGTGTAAATTCTGTTCAAAAAGAAAATTTTTCTTTTACACAAGGCAACAAATGGTGGTGGTTATTTCCATAGCTTCTTGTGTAAGACAGCACATGACCCAACTGCAGTTAAGAGTTATCCAGTTTTATTACATACATATAAATATAGATCTTTATTTAGTGTGCGATTTAGCTAATAGATGTAGACCGCTGCAAACCACAAAATTTTATTACTGTTATTATGTCCAAGCATGAATTAGAGGTGAACCTAAGTCTCAATTTAACAAATCTAGCTATTAGAAACTGACATTTTTTTTCTCATTGAGAATGAAGAATGAATCAAAGCCTTCCAACTTTTGCAGTAAATTACTTCCCCCTGAACATGGAAAACACAGATGAAAGCATCTTTGCCACTGTGTATTTCCTACTCTTCTGAAATATCAAATATGCTTTCCTTGTTCCAGATACTGCTGTCACTGAGAGGTGAGGTCCCTTTCCTCTTTGACCAAAAGCGATTTTCCAATGACAAAGCAAAGCAATAATTTAATCAGGATGATAAAGAGCATGATTCAATTTTTAAAGCTCCCTACTTATTACATTGCTACTGATAATGTTCAAAATTGGAAAAAAAAAGGAAACATAGTGAACAGAAAAGGATTTATCAATAGAAGCACTAAATTTTTTTTTTTAATTAGGAAGGCAACCCAGTCACCAAAATTAGCAAGCTCTATCACACTTTTGTGTCTTAAGCCAAATACAGAGTGTGGAGTATTTTTTGAATAATGAATAAGTGATCCAAAAGAGAACCTGGCATTCTTGGTTACCAGCTCTGATGAGTGTACAGCTTGCCTTTCTTTAAAATTTCTTCTTTATAAATAAAGCAGAAATCTTTCAGTTGCATTCTCTTCAATTGATTTCTCATCTATTTGCATGACCTATATAATGTTCTCACTGAAATATAAGAAGGCGAAGAAAACCTTTTGTTTAGGTTATTTTTCTAAGAACCCTTCTTAGAATGATATGAACTATGAGGAATAAACCCCTTCTTTAACTTAATACTCAAATTTTAAACCCACAGTTGGATTTAGTGGCAGGTGAAAACTCTTCATTGAACTAAGGAAACTTAACCTTTACATATTTATCTGCCTTTTCCTGTGATTACCTCTTTTCATGTGATTAAATTGATCTATTTTATCCATTAGTACTGACAAAGTGAATGTATTGCTTGTGCTACACATACAGAAATGCAGAACAAAAATTACCTGTGTAAAAAGTAATACTATAGTCAGATAGCACTCAGGAGATCTGCATCAAGATGAGGTGTCCCCAAAATTTACAAAATATCCCTGAGAACAAATCTGTTATCTAAGTGAAACATCTGAACAGCTGAAAAATTTTTATTTGACTCAATCATCCCTTCTGATTAGTCTCCATTAAATAAAATGCATGACAACAGTGTTCGGTGCAATATGATTTGAGTATCTAACTCTGACATATCATATGTAGCAGTTGTAAAACTTTGTTGTTACCTTTGTTTTCCTGAAGTTCTCTTTGTAACTCTGGTTTTTATAGTTCATGATAACCTATTTAAAATTTAAGATTACTTTAGGACTATTTAGGTTTTTTTACATTATGTAAGAGCTCTTTAAGTAAGCCACAGTGAAATTCATTTGGATATGCCCATCCATTTACCCAGATAATGGCATGAACTCCAAAATGCCAAAATGTTTTTAATGAGAGGTATATGTCATCTTTTACTAATACACACAAAACAACACAAACTTAGAATGCTGCCACCAGAATAAATTTATTTTCATGTTTACAAGTTAAACCTAGAAAGACTACTCTCTCCCCTCTGACATACAGCTAATATATCCCAAATATAATCCCAGCTCTTCAATTTACCAGCAGCTGTGGCCACTTCAAAGCAAAATAAAAGATTTCAGAAGTGCCAAACACAAAGCTAATGGTCTATTCCATAACTGCTGCAAGTGTGGAGGTAAGGTAACAACCTAGATAAGTATATGAAACATAACAGTGAAAATATCTCCCATAAATAAAGGTTACATCATAATAGCTTTGATCTGTAAAGTCATAGTGATATTGAAATTATTAAGAATACAGGGCATTGTATTTAATTACATAAATATTTACATAACGAGATATCTAATATTGGATTTGGGCTAACTAATTTTGAGGTTTTACATTACAGACATAACCCTTCTACATATTAATTATCAAAAAATATTATTCGTACTCCAGACCAATACATCAAAAATGTTTTGCACAACTCTCTTTACTGAATTTCAACAGGGAACAGAATACCTTTATAGCAGAACTGGTCAAAACGTCATTTAACTTTCACCAAAATCATATGCTTTGATCTGTCATAGAAGAAAATAGGAAATTGTTTATTGCATCACCTGAAAAAACCTTGCAAATCACATCCGGAGAGCTTCTTGCGTGAACATAACTCTGTTCTTTATTCTGCAAAGAGTAGTTTACAACATCCAAAGTAACAGGAAAAGATAGGAGGGGGCTCCTACCCTTTTTGAAGACAGGAGTGACATTTGCTATCTCCAGTTTTTGGGCAGTGCCCACAGTTTCTGCAATTGGTCAAAGGAGAGGAGCCTCACAGTTACATGTGCTAACTCCCTCAACACCCAGCATTTGATGGGTGCATCCCATCAAGGCCCATGGATTTAATTATTTCCAGTTTGCTGAAATATTCTGTGACCTAATCCTCTTGCACCAATGCCAAATCCCTTCTAATTTCAACCATGCTGTGATTCTGTGTTCTCTACAAAGAGCCAGAGAGGCTCTGGCTCTTTGAGTCATAAGAGCACTACATTCAGAGAAGTAAGCAGATCAGGATTTTGTAGTAAAGAAAAAGGCAAAAGGGGATAAAGAAGCAGAGACAGAAATCAATATTATAGAAGGGGCAGTAAGCATAGTAAATATTGGAGAAGTTCTGCTTTTTGTGAGATTGTTGAAAATTACTGTTAGTCCTTTTACAGAGGAGGGTTCGGGCTACTGTTCTCAGTTTATTGCAATCTACTGAACAGAATAAAATCCTTTACTGAATGGAGAGGTCTGTAGAGCGAGAGGGGATATCACAGCAGATGCTAGTGCTCTTTCAAAAGAAGCAGATCAAGAAACTGATAAAGTAACAGATCACTGGGCCACTTCTGAAAAAGAACAGGATGAAAAGTGGAAAATCTGCTGGATAAAGGAGATACAAAACTTGCTATGGAGAGCACAGTTGAGGAGCTCGCAAGTCGAGTGAGAGAAAATGACCTTTACAAAACTATCATAATTCAGTGACTGCTGAATACAGATGAATACAGCCTTTCAGAGTATCTAGTACGGAGTGAGACAAAGTGTGACAAAAAGAAAAAAGGGATGAGAAGTCCAAGTGTGGACACAGTCTGTGAAGGAAAAGTGACGGATACAGTGAACCCTCCTAATAAGAAAAAGCAAAAGAAGAAACACTGGAAACCTTAGCAATTCTACATCTTCCTCATGAGGGGAAGTGGAGGGGAAGGCACTGATCTTTTCTTTCTGGTGACCAGTGACAGAACCAAGGAAATTGCATGAAGTTGTATCAGGAGAGGTTAATGCTGGATTTCAGGAGAAGTTTCTACACCCAGAAGGTGGCTGGGGACTGGAACAGGTTCCCAGGGAAGTGGTTAAGGCACCAAGCTTATCTGAGTTCAGGAAGTGTTTTGACAGTACTCTCAGTAGCTAGCAGGCAGGTTTGGAGGCTCTGCTGGAGAGTATTTCATTATTGCATGGCAGTACATAGGAAAAGCAACTTTGGGTCATCAGGAACACTCAGCTACACAGAGGAAGCAAGGATGGAATGGATGAATTCTGATGCAGTATCTGCAAAATGGCAGCATGCTCAGCATGTAAAGTAGTGAGAAAGGAGGACTGGGAGGATATGCAGAGTTGTCGTGTTTGTCTTCCCAAGTAAATGTTACACATGAGGGAGTTCTGCTTTCCTGGCAATGGCTGGACACCTGCCTGCCTATGGGAAGCAATGAATGAATTCCTTGTTTTGTTCTCCTTCTGTGTCCAGCTTTTGCTTTATCTATTACCCATCTTTATGTCAACCCAGGAGTTTTGTAATTTTTACTCTTCAGTCCTCTCTCCCTTGCCCCTGGTAGTGGAGTAAGAGAGTGGCTGCATGATGCTTGGTTGATCACTTGGGTTAAACCACAGTACCTTCCCATTCACTGCCACTGGCACATGCCCAAAGTGCCAGGTCCTTTTCTGCTTACCATGTCTGCCATGCTTCTGGAAGCTGGTGCTCCTGGCCAGCTCTTCAAAAACAACAGCAATGGAACCTGATCCCATAGACACAGGAAGGAGCTATAGTTGTCTCTCCAGAATAAGGTACAAGGGACAACCTTCTTTCTACTCCAGGAAGACCAAGATCCTGGTCTTGGTGGGATGTGCTATCCCATCAATTGCTCTCTTCAGTGAGACAGAGAGGCAGAAGGGAGACAGGGAAGAGAAAGTGGAAAAAGAGAGGGAGGAAGGGAGACAGGAAGGAAGGAAGTGAGAGAGGAAAAGGAGAGAGAGGGGAGATAGAATGACGTAGGGAGGGAGAGAGGAAGTAAGGAAGGGAGGAAGAATCACTTTATCAGCCAGACACTTCCTGACTCTGAGGATCAGCCAAGGGATCAATCAGCTAAGGAGTGTATTCCTCGAAGCCCATTTCTTCACACAAGTGTAGCTTTAAAAGCAGCATCAAGGCCACTGTTTTCTTTTGCTAGAACAAATCTGAGTGCTGTGATTAGCCACAGAATTCTGGTTATCCCTACAAATTGGTGTTTGGCTTCAGAGAAGCTGCTCTGAAGCCCCAGTGCCCTGTACCCTGGAAGGGACCCTATCCTTTCAGTTGCATTGCCTGTCATGACTGGCAGGAAGGAGCCATCCTGCCAGTCTGTTTGTCCAAAAATCCCTCTGACCAAGGGACCACAGGGTCCTTCCTGTCCCCTTGGAAACAGAGAAAGTCAGTGCATGGAGCAGAAAATTCTTTCCATCTGTGCGCAGGAACCATTGGCCTTTATTTGGCATATTCTCCTATATAAATGCACTGCTCCCTTTTCATTCACAACCTCTTCCACTGTCATGGCTGCAGCAGGATTTCCTGCAGGAGGAGGTACCAACAACAGGGCCCTGCAACTCCATGGATCTTTGGACTGTGGAGGGTCATGCAATCAGGGACAGGCCGCAGGTGAAGGGAGACAAAGCAGCACCCAGTGATGGTGTCAGGGAAACAACAATTTATTTCCTGTCTTTTGAATAAAGGTGTGCTAGAGCCTTGATTGTGCCACCACTGGAGTGGGGTCTTGCAGGGCTGGGAGAGTTCTGGAGGCTGGGGGCCCTCCTCTTCTGGGGGTGCCGGGACCCTGTGTGTGAGAAGTTCCTGCCTTGGACAGAAGAAGAGGGTCTGCCCTGGACAGAACCTGCCTCTTCCACCTCCCTCAGCTCCTCCTGGGCCTGCACTTGTTCTGCAGACGAGGACACAGCTGAGGGACAGTCAGTATCCCTGCAGAAGGCAATTTGTGAGGTGCTGGCTTGGTCCTCCATATCAGAGCCTTCAGTGCAGCTAGTAGGGGAGGCAAGATTTTGCTCCCAGGAGCTAGTGGAGCAGATTGCAAGGTCGTGGTCCTTCTCCCCAGCAATGTGGAATTGCAGTAGCCTCTGGGCCTCTGTGCTGCATCCATGCACAATGACATTAATAAGGCCATAGACCAGTGGTGCTGTATATCCCTCAAGGTCAGGCTGCAGCATCTGGAACAACAACTTCCCATCCAGACCACAGAGGCACAGGGCCTGCAGGATGTGTCCCTCTGCATTCTTTGCCAGCCACCACTGGGACCCATATATTGCTTCCAGTCTTTGACGCAGCCATGGCAGCATGGGGTCTAGGAGATGCTTTTGACCTTGGAAAAGTTGTGCCCACACCTTGGGCAGGAGGGCCCCCACAGCCTCTGGCCTCATAGCCTCCTGCTCAGCTGGGGACAGAGTCCCCTGTGGAGAAGATGGCAGGGATGGCATGGGGCTATGGGGGCTGTTTTCAGCCAAGTGACTGGGAGCTCTTCCTGCCTGGCTGCAGGTCTCTGGCAACTCTCCGGAGGGTGTGACAAGACACTGCAGGTAGTCATCTTCTTCACGCACAGAAAACTTGACAATCAAAATCGTTCCGCTGCAGACCGGGCATGCTGGTTTCCTGTCTGTCCAATGCATGATGCATCCCAGGCAGAACTGGTGGCCACAGGGCATCGCATAAGCAACATCCTCATGAGCATCATGGCAGATGGGGCACCTCCACTCTCTCTCTGTAGGCCTATTTGTACTCCACGGAGAGTCCTGGGGGCTGTGGGCTCTTCTTTCTGTGGGGTGCTGGGGCCCCTTGTGCGAATGTTCCCAGCCCTGACAAGGCACAGCAGGACTGTGGCTGCTGCCCTGGGCAGAGGAACTTGCCACTACCACTGTCCCCATCTCTTCCTGAGGCTGCACCTGCTCTGTACCAATCAGCAAAGATGGCTGGAGGATGTGGAGGGCACAGAGGGCAGCTTCTGATGCGCTGGGTTGGTCCCCCATGTCAGAGCCGGCAGGGCTGCTGGCAGGGGTTGGATGCCAGGTGGGAGTCCCTCCCTGGGAGCTGATGGAGCAGGAATTGGCCTCAGGGCTGTTGTCCTCCTTCCCAGCAGCATGGGAGCGCAGCAGCCTCTGGGCCTCCTCGCTGCATTGGCCCACAATGAAATTGACAGTGCCATCAACCAGCTGTTCTGTATATTCCTCCAGGAGAGGCTGCAGCATCTGGACCATGACCTCCCCATCTGGACCACAGAGGCACAGGGCGTACAAGATGCTGTTCTCTGCTCTCACTGCCAGCCACCACTGGGACCCATATATTGCCTCCAGCCTCTGGCGCAGCCAGGGCAGCATCGGGTCAAGAACATGTTCTTCTTTTTGGAAAAGTTCTGCCCAGACCTTGGGCAGCAGGCTACCCACAGCCTCCGTACCTGCAGGCCCCTGCTCTGCTGGGGAGGGTGTCCCTTGCACAGGAACCGCTCCAGGGCGCTGGCAGCTGTTTCTATCCAGAAGGCCAAGAGATCTTCCTGCCTGGCTGCTGGTCTGTGGTGATTCTCCCTGGGGTGTGATGACACATTCTAGGTATTTTTGTTCCTGCAGAGAAAACCTGACAGACTTGATCAATCTTCTGCAAAGTGGGCACTCTGGTTTCTTCTCTGCCCAACGCAGGATGCAGCCCATGCAGAATTCATGGCCACAGGGCATCACGTAAGCAATACCCTCTTGTTCATCATGGCAAACGGGGCAGCTCCATTCTGTCCCCATGGCTTTGTCTGTTCTCCATGGCAATTCAGGGAGCCCCGAGAAGCTGCTCCCCATCATTGGCACTACCAAAGAACCTCACACACTGCAACAAAATGGAGAAACCTTGGTCTCTTGCTGTCCCTGTTCTCAGTCCTCCAGATCTCGTGGACACACATGGCAGGAAATCAGACCTGAGCCAGCCTGAGTCAGGTTGTCTCTGTGCCTGCATGAAAGCCCCAAGGGATGTGAAGTTGCAGTCCAACCCTAGAGACATCACAATTCACTGCCAGGTGACAGTATGTGTGATGACACAATAGGACTTCCAGCTCATTGGGATGGGGCACTTGGACCAACACAGCATATTGGAGGCCACCTCCTGTGTGGGTCCTGGCTGGTATCCAAGCACGCTCCAAAACCCAGTGATACCAACCTTTGTTACACTCATTTTTACATTAACACATAGGTTTTTCATGCCTACCCTGATTAAATGAAGTCTAATTCGTCTTCAGATTGCACATTTCTTCTGGCTCCACATGAGAAAACTAACTAACAAAACTGCTTAAAAATGTATGGCATTTCCTTCAGAAGGTGATTCTTTAGATCTGTTTTCCAGGCTGACAGGTGATCCTGATAGCAGTAGAGTGTCCATTTAAAATAAAAAGCTTCTTTAAACTTTTTTAAACGTTGCACAGTGGTAGGAGTATTTAGTGAAGTACCACAAATCTCTCTGAGGAGATTTTCAAGCAATAGCCAACTATGTTTTCAAACTGTATTCAAAATGCATTTTGTGTTCCCCAGAGAAAACTTCTACAACAAACTTGATATCACTCTCCTCTTTTTGAAAACAAGCTAATAAAAGGTTTATGATTGATGGTGTGCTGTGTGTGGGACAACACTGTCAAAAAGGCTGCCTGGACCTGTCAGGGCTGAGGAAAAACAGGTAATGGTTTTGGGATGGGCACCCAAAGCTGCCTGACACCATCTCCCATCCAGCACCAGGAGAAGCCTTGCTTAATTTTTTCAGTATTTTATCCAATTACTCTTTTTTTTTTTTCCTTTTTGCTACTTTCAACTTCTGTACATAATCCTCTCATTCCTTTGATGTTTCTACCTCTTATTTTCTTTGCACCTTCCCCTCCCTGATTATCAGCTAAGCTGTTTACAGATGGCTTAAGGGCCTTTTTTTTAACCCACCTGGTACCCGAGGTACCTACACCACAATAGTTTCCATTATTTTGACCCTAACTGCCTTCTCTTCAGGGCAGTGACAGCTGGTAAAGCTTCAGATTTTGGGCAGTAGGTGGGTAAGGGCTGACAAAGTGATTTCCCAAGGCCTACAGAACAATGGACAGCATGCCAGACCTGTTCTCTTTCAGGCAAAGATTCTTTGAAAGGACTTCAGAATTCCCAGCATGGAAATGAAGCACTATTGACAGAGTACTAGACTGTGAAAGGACTTGAAAGGGAATAGGAAGCTTAGCTTGCAAAATGAGACACGAGAACTTTTCTCCCCACCAGAATTTTGGCATGAGAATAGCATTGCTTCATGCTGGACATCTATCCCCAGGATATCCTCCATTTGCATGCCCCTCCCGCTAGCAATGGCTCACTTTGGCTGCCATGTGGGGCAGAGAAGGGAACAGGCACCCAGAGAGGGATAATTTCACTGTGTTTCAGAAAATGACAGCAGAGTAACCTTTCTCCGTAAAGTCATCTGAAATGACTTAATAGTAGTAATAGTCTGGATTGCCTCAGGGGTGTCGGTCAAAGATATAACAAAACTCAAGAGCTTCCAGCCTCCTCAGCATATAGTTTCAGCCAAGGTCCTGGGTTCAGACCAAATACCATTCCGATTTACCTAACCCTTCAGTGGTTCTCAAACCCAAAATCTTTCTTCTTGTCTTTTGTCAGCTTAACCACTTATGCCTGCTTTGTCTACAGCGGGAGAGAACTTTCCAGCTGCCACCTCTGCTCCTCTGTCAGCCCCTTTTCCCCCTGCTTCCAGGGGCCACCAACAGTTCCACATGCCCTTCTTCTGCACAGTCATGCTCTACACATCACCTGCCATTACTACACATACTTGCCTTGGTGTAGTAATTTTATGCTTTGCTCTGAGGTATAAAAATTTGCCCAAGGTAAATTAAGAGAGGAATCTTCTCTACCCACTGTGGCAAATAGACAGAAAATGCAAAAATTTTAAAATATTGCTTGCAACAAACTTATATAAAACATATGAACATAAATATCTTAAAACTTAGGGAGGTAAAAACATATAAACATTTGATACCGTAAAGAACAGCAATTCTTCAGTCCCCACTTCATCTTTTCATGAACCACTTCCAGAAGGAGAAAACTCAGTCCCATGTGGACCTACTTCATAAGGAGGAACTATCCACTTGGTGTTCTTTTGTGTTCTCTGCCATAGAAAGTTTTGGTGATCCTTTAATCAAACCAACATTGAAAGTCTGTAAAAAGAAATTTGGAAGACATCATAAAAGTGACAATCAGTAATAAAACCTATTTAAATTATCCAGTACCTCAGCAATACTGATGAGGATTCTTAGCACACCTAGGCAAACTTAAGTTAGAGTAGCTAACCATCCTTTTGGGGCCTTTTCAGTTTTAGGTAACATGTTTTTTTCTGTCGGATCTACAAATTCTGTATTACATTCTATTTTGCAAATTTGGACTGAAGTTCCATAAACCAAAATTTGTTTTCTAAGGGTCAGGTAGTTGTTCTATGCGTGTGATGTTAGAGTGATCCTCTAATGAATGCAGCTCTCTTTTTTTTCTTGTTCTCTTACCCCTCAGGCACTCAAAGCCATACTTGCTGTGACAGTCATCAGGTACAAGGTCCTGCTAGGATGGTTCAATAATTCAGGAACAAACAGCCATGCTGCCATACTGATGACATTGCTCTGGAAATGAGCAGAAAGATAAACCATTTAATGTTTTTCATTTTAGAGCTTCTTGTTCCATTGCATCTTTATCTGCAGCGGATTTGTGTTTACTGTACTGTCCAAAACAATTGTGTGTGTCCAGAGCTAACTTTAATCACATAATTGAGGAGTCTCTAGCTGTAGATCTCACAGGCATGGGATCAAAAGTCCTTTCCACTTCTGGTTAAGCGGCTCTTTATTCCAGGTCTGGACATACACCCAGTCTCCTGACTGGTGAGGATATAGTTGAATATTCAGGGTTATTTGTGAGACCAAAACAACAAACTTGCATGACGATAGAAGCATTTTCTTTTAAAGGTTACAGATTCTCTAGCGGCGGTATTTCGGCTTCCAGCCTCTGGTGGCAGACAAGGCTCAATACCCAGCGCTGCCAGAAGGAGGCACTGCAGGAGAGGTTTGCAAAGCTTCATTAAGAAAACGGGGAAACTGAATCTTCGTTTATTTCCCATTTTGTTTCCAGAGAGCCTCCTAGGATGTTTAAATTCACCACCCTCTCCCAACCCACCTGTTTTAGGTGTTGCCGAGATTTTGTTTTCTCAGTCTTGATCATTAAATTTTGAAATAAATAACAATAACACAGAAGAAAGTCAACGGGGCATCAGCTGTTTCTCGTGCATTGCTTGGAGGCCAGCTGCCTCCCACGCTCTCCCAGTAATTTTAGCACATTTTGGAGTGGGGCTAGATAGGGATTTTCCCCCCTCCAAGGGATCCTAACTTTTCACACACACAGGTTGTTCCCCGAGCAAAAGATCAGGGCTTTTCACCACGTGCTTCCTCTTCGAAAAGATTTATTTCATTCCCCCTTTAGCGAAATTCTCAAAACATTCTCCATTTCACTTTCTTTAGGACTACTGCTAATTTTCCCGCGTAATTCAACCAATTCTGTTGCAGAATGAGGTATCATTCCGCATCCCCCCACCTGAGAAGAGAATTCCTTTGTCATCAGTGGGCAGGGCTTGGGATGAGAAGAGGGAAGAAGATTGGCTTTGCTGAGTCAGACCTCTCCTCCAGGGAGTGGAGGAAGGTGACATCTCCTTGGGGCGTCCCACCTCCGATATTTTTAGGGCCGGGCGGAGGTTTGGCTGAGGGCTGGGTTCTGCCCGTGACGCATTAAAGCCGTCCCGAGGGCTGCGGGGGTGACGCTGCAGTCGGGGGGCCGCCTTTCCTCGAGTCCGGAAAACACTGGTTCCAGGCCTTCCGCAGCGGTGTTAAAGTGCAACTCTGAAGCTCTTTGGCTCTGGACACTCGTGTTTAACTCGTTTCTCAGGTTTTGGGAACTAGCTTCCTCGCGGCCCTCACTTGCTCTGGCCTGACGCGCGCTGTTGTTTCAGCCTCTGAGGCGATTTGCAACTCATTCAGCTCCTTTTCTATTTGTTCGGCAACATACATCTCTCTGAGTCAAACCTCCATGCATACGGTACCAGGCCTTGTCCTTTACTGGGGTTTTTAAATTGTATTTTATTGAAGTTCATGTTTTCTCCACAAGTAACTGCAGATGGTGCTAGTTTTTCTCAGTCGCCATCTCTCTTTAGGGTTGGACAAGCTTTATGTATGAGCTTTTAGCAAGCCTACAAGTTCACATCAGTTTCTGCATAGGATTCCATTACTTGTCTGCCAAAAAATAGCAGTTTTGAATGAAAATTTATTTCTCTTTTATTATGTGATGAGTAGTTACTGCTGTATAAAATAGCCATGTCACCTCAAGAGTACCAATTAAAATGTAAGGCCCCAAAAATATCACTCAATGAGATACTTTAAAATGACTTAAACTTGTTCATGTACTCTGAGTTAGACAAGCAGGAGAAATACTGATGGGATATTCTCAGGAGGTTGAAACAACAAAAAAAACCTTCACTGGCAACTTTCGAAAATCAGAGAACTTCGGCAAAAAATGTAAAGCAGCATTCAATCAACGCAAAACATTTCAGAAAGCATTAACTTAGACCATTCAGCTTAACAAACTTCAAGCCTGTTAGATTTTAAGTTCCTCAAAATTCTGAGAGGAGGGAATTAGAAGAAGAAAGAGAGAATGACAAGATACAGAAAAGAACCAACACAGCTACCACTTCTGGTTTCAGTAGTGTTTAGCTGATAGAAGTTCTAAGAGGAGGTAAGGTGAAGACATTTGGTTACATATCCTGAGTTAAATACCCTTTGGCTTTCCTGGGTCCTTCTGCCCCATGGGGCTCCCACTCACCTGGCTCTGTAGGAGTGGCCACTGCAGCGCTAGGATACAGGCCTGGGCGAGTGAGGTGTGCGGAGCACAGTATTGCCTCACCAGAGCAAAGCCTGATCTGCCCCTTCCCCTACATACAAGCGCCTGAAATGTTTTGAGCCAGCAATCTCCTCTAGTCTCTCACAACAAGGTTTCCATGTTCCTGTACTTCTTTCCTGTCAAGACTCCAAAGATTTGTGGCTGGATATTAAGAAACTGGCACTTTCATTCTTTCCAAAAGAGGCAACATGAAGATTTTTTTTTCTTTCTAAGGCCTTTCCTCCTTTATATGTTCTCATCTTGAGATAGTCTCTGTAAAGCTCTTCTCTCTCCCCTTTCCCAGAACAATGGAAGGGGACAATGGAAAAAACAATCTATGAGAGGCCAAAAATGTTAGAATTAGTAAAAAAAAAAATACACAACAATAAAAAGAAAATTGTACAAAAGAGGTAATGGCTTAATCAACAAAGTGTCACATAGGGCCCCTGGAATTAGGACAAGATGGCAAGGGCTTATAGAGTGGTTCTGATGGTAGAGGGGGCTGCTGGCGCTGTCTGGAGCAGCTCTGGACCTGCAGTGGCAGTTTTCTGCTCCCTGTCTGTGGCAGTGATGGTGACATCATGATGGCAATGGGTGTCCCTCTCCCTGCAGAGCTCTATTGGGCTTTGCCACTACCATCAGTCCACCACGCTAGGCATGTGTGTGGGCATCGGTTCTGCTGCTTCATTGCCTCTCCCTACAACCCTGCTGGGCTCCTTTTGGCTTGGCTGGACTCAGTTGGTATCAGTGTCACCACTCTGGGTCGCCTTGTTCTGCTGGAGTGGAGAAACAATCCCACATATCACCCTGGCCATGATGATTTCAGCTGTGTGTCAGAGCTGTCACTTCTGTGCCACCCATCTCAGCCCCATGTCCTAAAAAATACTGTGGAAGGACAAAATTGGGGAAAAAAATAGTGATGGAGCTGGGGTCCCAAGGCCTCTCTGCTAGAGAGAAACAGACAAAACGATCCCCCTTGCATTGCTGGTCATGGCATTTCCCTGCCAAGATCACACCCACGGCTATGATGTAAAATATTTTTAATAAATAGCATTGAAAGAACCATGACCTCAGCC
>VXBU01016163.1:9528-39838 GCA_013400315.1 Bombycilla garrulus
TAGGATGGGATATTTGGGATGGGTTATTTGGGATGGGATGCATTATTTGGGATGG
The DNA here is from genome assembly GCA_013400315.1 of Bombycilla garrulus. Taxonomy (NCBI): domain Eukaryota; kingdom Metazoa; phylum Chordata; class Aves; order Passeriformes; family Bombycillidae; genus Bombycilla; species Bombycilla garrulus. The sequence goes on from VXBU01016163.1 coordinate 9,584, forward strand.
GATGGGATATTTGGGATGGGATGGGTTATTTGGGATGGGTTATTTGGGATGGGATGGGTTATTTAGGATGGATAGGAACAAAGTGGTTCCTGGCAAGGTCCCTGAACCGAAGCAGTCTGGGATTGTTGGAGGTTTGAGCATCCAAACACTCCTGAAACACCAGCGGATCCGTTCTCCCGCCGTTTGTCTGGAGGAATCCCTGACGTTCCTATAAAATCCCCAGCGGTGGAGCCTTGAGGGCGCTCAGATGAGGAATAAAAGGTTTGGAATCAGAAGAATTCCAGTCCAGCTCTTCCTGAACCAAATCCAACCCGAGGATTTGGACTCCCTGTGCCACCTGGAGCTGTCCCAGGCTGGTGATTCCTCCATCAATCCATTAAAATCCTAGAAAACACTAAAACCCTACCAAAAAATCCCTCAATTCCAGAAGGAAAGGCCAATTTCTGACCTGTTTTCCACAGACAATTAATGATGTGGCTCAGCTACTTTTCAGTGTTAAAAATGCTGTGCAAATTATGCAAATCCCTTTTTTTTTTTAGGAAAACGCTATTCCAGACTTTTCCTTGCAAGATAGGAACGCTTTTAAAACAGATTCTTGATTACACCAACAATTTTAATTAAAACCACACAATTATTCTCAACTGGACCAGAAACTTGTTTAAAGGGAAGCCATAAGAATTCTTTTCTTAAGGAATAAAAAAGCTCGAAATGTCCATGTTTCCATGGAGACAACCTCTATCCTTTCATGCTTCCCAATCTATCCTGGGCGATCAATACTTTATGGTAATTGTTTCCATGGAAATTGCAACCAGAATAATCCTCTTTATTTTATTTTTTTTTCCATAGAAAAGCAACAAGAAAACAACGTGGGGAAGGCAGAGTTGGTCTGCGGCAGCGACGGCACAACGAGCACTGGGGTTCTGAGGAAAAGAACTCAGAATTTGGGTTTGACGAAGCCAGTGCAGCAGTTTTTGGGGAGTTCCACAGGGAGGATGAGGATGGGAAATTGGGATGGATCAATCCGGTGCTTCCAAGGTCAGGAAAAACCACGCAGGGGTGGAGAGGGATGGGAACGAGGTGGTGTCAGAATGGGACAGCAGGGAAATCAGCAGGGGAAGGAAATTGGGAAATTGGGAAATCGGGAAATCAGGAAATTGGGAAATCAGGAAATCGGGAAATCGGGAAATCAGGAAATCAGGAGGGAAGGAAATCAGGAAATTGGGAAATCAGGAGATCAGGAAATCGGGAAATAGGAAAATCAGGAAATCGGGAAATAGGAAAATCAGGAAATTGGGAAATCAGGAAACCAGGAAATCAGGAAATCAGGAAATCAGGAGGGAAGGAAAACAGGAAATNGATAAGGAAATCAGGAAGTCAGGAGATAAGGCAATCAGGAAATCAGGAAATCAGAAGAGAAGGAAATCAGGAAATTGGGAAATCAGGAAATTAGGAAATGAGGAAATGAGGAAATCAGAAGGGGAGGAAATCAGAAGGGAAAGAAATCAGGAAATCAGAAGAGAAGGAAAACAGGAAATCAGGAAATCAGGAAATTGGGAAATGAGGAAATGAGGAAATCAGGAAATCAGGAAATCAGGATATTGGGAAATCAGGAAATTGGGAAATCAGGAAATCAGGAAATCAGAAGAGAAGGAAATCAGGAAATTGGGAAATTGGGAAATCAGGAAATCAGAAGGGAAGGAAATCAGGAAATTGGGAAATCAGGAAATCAGGAAATCAGAAGAGAAGGAAATCAGGAAATTGGGAAATCAGGAGATCAGGAAATCAGAAGAGAAGGAAATCAGGAAATCAGGAACTCAGGGGATCCTCAGGGATCACAGATCCTGCACAGTCACCCCACCAATCCCGCCCTGTACCCGTTTCCAAACCCTCCTGCAGCTCGGGCAGCCTTGGCCCCGTGACCATTTCTGTACCCCAAGTTTAGGTTTTCCCAAAAATCTAAAGCTCCCCCGGCACAGCTCCAGCCATTCCCTGGATCCAGCTCAGCAGAGGGGGGATTTGCACCCGTCCTCCTGTCAAACCGGGGAAAGGAAAGCAGGGTTTGTTCCCAGCCTGGAGCTGCAGAGATCCGCTCACCCCGAGGATGTGCAGGAACCTGGATATCCCCCCTGAGCCCATTAACCTTCAGAAATGCTAATTAAAGCCTCATTAGCACGCAACTAAAATCATAAAATCGAATGAGAACGCAAAGTTCATCCTTCATGTGAAATTCCAGCCACAGTTGATTGGGGAAAACTTCCAGCACAACCACGAAAAGTTCCACGAGCAGGAAAATCCTTCCCCGGGTTTAAAGAGAATTCCCTGACGAAGTTTTTCCACACTTTGGGAAAAGGAAATTCCAGGTAAAACAAAAGCCATCAAAATTAGCAATCGGCACCTGAATCAGAAGAGAATTACTCGGAATTCCTCAGGAAAATCCCAGATTAGGAGCGTTTGAGCAGTTTTGGGTGGTTTTCCACCAGAAGCAGGAGAGGAGCAGGATGGGAATTCTTGACTTTGGTGATGGATTTGATCAGGGGAGATTCAAATGCACTCCAGCAGCGCTGATCCCGTGCAAACCTCTGCCAGGAAAAGGCAGCAGCTCGGGAGCTCCAGGAGCTCTCCCCACCCGCTGCAAACGCTCACATTTGTTCTCCAGGTTAAAAAAAATCCAGAAAGGATCTTAAATCCCATCCCAATCCACCCCTGCCATGGACAGGGACACCGCCCTCTATCCCAGCTTCCTCCAAGTCCCATCCAGCCTTGAATCCTTCCTAAAGATATTTATTACTTGAATAATTTATGGCAAAGCTCTTTTCCAAAGTTGTTTAAACCCTCTAAGAGAACAAAACATCAAATTTTAGCTCTTTTAGTGCCTATGGATCAGAATCCTTAAAAACACAGGTTTGGAAGAGGACAAACATAAAAACACTGCTGGAATTCTCTGGCAACACCACTGTGATATTCCCTACATTTGGAATGGATACTCCATGAATTCTTAAAGTCTAAATGAAAACAAACTTCATTTGCATTTAATTCAGATTTTGGTTTAAAGGCTTTGAAGAAGCTCAGGAATTTCAGAGGGAAGGCTGGAAAAAGGAAGGAAAAACCTGGAAATTGGAGGTGGGAATGCAGCTTTGTTGGGTGTGACCTCCCACCCAAAGGGAATTTTTTTTTTTTAGGAAAGGTGGAAGCCAGGGAAAAACAACAAATGACAAATAAATATTCCTGATGGATCCATTCTGCTTCCAAACTCCCTCCCTCCAACTCCACCTCACTCCTCTTGGGCATGAATAAAAACAGCTCAGTGTGAGTTTTGTAACCACGCTGGAAGTCCCCAGTTGTTCCGTTTCCCCCGGATTTCTACAATCCTGTTACACTTAAAAATCCAGCTGAGAAATTCCTGGGTTTTTTTCTTTTTTTTAATCCTAAACTGCTGCTTTAGGAGGGAAGAACTGCAAAACTTCCCCGATGGAGATTCTACCACGGGAAGCTATTTCGGTACTCCCCGTTTTCCACTCGCATCATCCTGCTCAGCTCCAATTCGGGAGCTGTTCCCTGTGCCTTTTCCCTGGGGATTACAAAGCTTCCAGCCCCGCCTGGAGAGCTTCAAACTATTGGAAAAGAATCCATGAAATTCCCAATTTATCCGTGTGTTCGCCTTCCCGCAGCTCTCCCCGTCACGGCGCGGTTCTCGCCCTCCTCGGGGCAGATGGACGAGTACAAACCCAGGAGAGGGATTTTATCAACACAGCTCACTGCTAAAGCTGCAGCCACCAGGAATTCGGGATCAGGAGAATGTGGAGCTGCTGAGAGAGCCCAGAGAGATCCCAGAGCTGCTGAGAGAGCCCAGAGAGATCCCAGAGCTGCTGAGAGAGCCCAGAGAGATCCCAGAGCTGCTGCAGAGAGCCCAGAGAGATCCCAGAGCTGCTGGAACAGCTCCAGAGAGATCCCAGAGCTGCTGGAGAGAGCCCAGAGAGATCCCAGAGCTGCTGAGAGAGCCCAGAGAGATCCCAGAGCTGCTGCAGGGCTGGAGCCCCTCTGGAGCCGGGCTGGCAGTGCTGGGGGTGCTCACCTGGAGAACAGAAGCTCCAGGGAGAGCTCAGAGCCCCTGGCAGGGCCTGGAGGGGCTCCAGGAGAGCTGAGAGGGACTGGGGACAAGGACAGGACACAGGGAATGGCTTTAAATTGAAAGTGGGCAGATTTAGATGGGATTTTGGGCAGGAATTCCTGCTTGTGAGGCTTTGAGGCCCTGGAATAGAATTCCCAGATCCAGTGGCTGCCCCTGGATCCCTGGAATGTCCCAGGCCAGGGTTTGGAGCAGCCTGGGACAGGGGAGGTGTCTCTGAGGCAGAGGAGGTGTCCCTGCCATGGGATGGGATTTCAGTTCCCTGCACCCACCCCATTCCACAATTCCATATTTGAGCTGCACCTGCAATGTTCCTCTCTCCTTGCAGGCTGGCAGGAATCCCTCTGGACAACCACACCAGCACAAATCCAGCAGGGAATCACTCCCATCCCTCCCATCCTCTGCTCCTGCTCCTCCTGTGGCCCTCTCCAAACTCCACCATCGCCGGGGAATTACGGAAAACTCAACACCAACGATTCCCAGTGAGGATAAACTCTGCACAGAGGAGCTTTGATCCCTTTGACGCAGGTGATCCGGGATTTTGGATTTTGGCTTGGAAGGGATTCACCTTCCTTCTCACTCCGGGATGTGCTCTGCCAAAGAAAATTTGGGATCCTTTGATGTCACCTCTTTCGTGCTGGATTTACCGACTCCAGGCTTTGCTGTGGGAGCTGCCAGGAGTGAAAAGTTTTCCAAGGTTTCCTTCCTTTGAGATGTTCAACATCAGGGATGACTCAGCTGGAGATGAGTCACAGCCATCCTCTGCAAACAGGGACTTTGATCTGTTGAGATGATCTGGGAGCCCTCAATAAACAGGGAAAAACTTCCCAAATTCTCCTTCCAGCCAGGAGAATCCCAACAGCAGCGCTCTGATGGAATACGGGATGGATTGTGACTATTTTAGGATTTATTGGAGAAAAAAAATGCACTTTTTGCTTTAAAGAGAGCAGGAAAGTCACCTGAGCACGGGACTGAGAAAGTGATGTCCAGTTTTCAGACTGGAAAAGCCCACAGGAATGAAAAGAAATCTTCATTTCTCCAGGGTTTCTGCTGAATTTATTCTCTGAAGTAAATTTTGCCTGGGCTTCTGTGAGCAGCACAAAAAAAGAGATCACCAAGATCTCTTTTTATCAAGAGATAAACATGTTTAATATCAATTTATCTCCTGACAATTCATTCTACGCACGAACAAGCTCTGATAACAATATTTACCCACAAACACGGATAATTCCGTCTTCTTTAAAAGGTCAAATATCCAATATAATAATTAATCTTCCTGCTGATTTATTTTCTTAATTAGCAGTAAAATTTCGCTTTTCATGGAAAAAAGAACTGGAAATTATTGCTAAATTTTCAATTTTCAAGGGGGGAAAAGAATGTGTTCCTTGGAGGTGGGATTCAGATTTCCAAGAAGACGCTGTCAGCTTGGAAGGACACCTTGGAATTTCCCTGGAATGATTTCTATATTGGAAGGACATTTTGGAATTTCACTGGAATGATTTCCAGATTGGAAGGACACTTTGGAATTCCACTGGAATGATTTCTAGAGTGGAAGGACACCTTGGAATTTCACTGGAATGATTTCCAGATTGGAAGGACACTTTGGAATTCCACTGGAATGATTCCTAGATTGGAAGGACACTTTGGAATTTCACTGGAATGATTCCTAGATTGGAAGGACACTTTGGAATTCCCCTGGAATGTTTTCCTGCAGCTCTGACCTCCTGCCAAACAACCCAGCTGCAAACGAGGAGGGATTTATTTCTGGCCATTTCCAATGGGATCGTTCCTGTATAATCCCACTATTTTTTTCCATCCGACTCCAGGGAAAACTGGAAGAAGTGGGATAAATAAAAACCCCCAAATTGACTTTGGAGTGTTTTTATGATAAACCCCAAGGCACCGGCACACAGAAGGGCTCAGGTACAATCCCTGTACCTTGTCAGGCCCTTCCAGGCGGGAAATACCCCACCCACGGCACAGACTGCCCGGGAAGGAGAGGGATCCAGAGAGGATCACCCAGAGCTCGGTGCTCCTGCCCCATTCCCAGCTTCTGGACACAGCAGGATGGAATCCCGGTGCGATGGGGAAGAGGAGGGAGCTCAGGCTCCTCCATCCATGCTCTCCCCTCCTCCATCCCTTCGGTCCTTCCCTCTCCACGGGCATTCCTTCATCCCTCTCTGTTTTCCATCTGTTCCCTTTCCCCAGCGTTTTTATTTACGGGGTCGCTCAATGTCCAACAGAGCCCTAAACGACTTTAACAGCACTCCCAGGCCTCTGCCGCTTTCCCATCCCAGCATTATTCCCACCAGGAACAAAAAAATAAAAACATTCCCAGAGGGGGCAGGACCACAGCTGCTGAATCAGCCCCCGGCCGGTGCCCATGGCATTCCCGAATGGAAGCGGGTTGGAGGAGCCGATTCCCGCTCGGATCTCTCCTGTAAGCGCAGGGAGCGGAGCGCACCCGGCAGCGCTGCCCCGAGAGCCCGGCTTTGTTTGTTCCGCCCGCGCCGCTGCCCGCGATGGCGATGACGGCCCCGCAGCCATGGTTACAGCAATGCCGCACCGAGCATCCCGCCTCTGCCGCCGGGAACAGCGGAGCGAGCCCGAGCCACAAATCACACAGCCCCGGGGCTTCGGGGGGTTCGATAGCCCGGGAGGAATTCAGGGCAAATTTCCCTTCATCACCCTGCATCACACAGCCTGGGGCTCCGGGGGGTTCGATATTCCAGGAGAAATCCAGGGACATTCCTTTCACACAGCCCGGGGGTTTAGGGGGGTTTGATAGCCCGGGAGAAATCCAGGGACATTCCCTTCCCACATCCCGGGGGTTTGATATTCCAGGAGAAATCCAGGGACATTCCTTTCACACAGCCCGGGGGTTTAGGGGGTTTGATAGCCCGGGAGAAATCCAGGGACATTCCCTTCCCACATCCCGGGGGTTTAGGGGGTTTGATATTCCAGGAGAAATCCAGGGACATTCCTTTCACACANCATTCCCTTCCCACATCCCGGCGCTCCGGGGGGTTCGATATTCCGGGAGAAATCCAGGGACATTCCCTTCATCACCCTGCATCCCACAGCCTGGGGCTTCGGGGGGTTCGATATTCCAGGAGAAATCCAGGGACATTCCCTTCCCACGTCCCGGGGGTTTAGGGGGTTTGATATTCCGGGAGAAATCCAGGGACATTCCCTTCCCACGTCCCGGGGGTTTAGGGGGTTTGATATTCCGGGAGAAATCCAGGGACATTCCCTTCCCACGTCCCGGGGGTTTAGGGGGTTTGATATTCCGGGAGAAATCCAGGGACATTCCCTTCCCACATCCCGAGAGTTAGGGGGGTTTAATATCCCGGGAGGAATCCAGGGACATTCCCCTTCCTCACCCTGCATCCCACTCCAGGGGCCTTGGGGGGAGTTTAATATCCCAGGAAGAATTCAGGGGAAATTCCCTTCCCACATCCCGGGGGTTTTGGGGGGTTTAATATCCCGGGAGGAATCCAAGGAACATTTCCCTTCCCACATCCAGGGGGGTTTGGAGGGTGTTTTAACATCCAGGAAGAATCCAGGGGATAATTCCTTTCCTCACCCTGCATCCCACATCCTGGGGGTTTGGGGGGTTTAATATCCCGGGAGGAATCCAGGGGAAATTCCCCTTCCTCACCCTGCATCCCATTCCAGGGGGTTTTAATGTCCCAGGAAGAATCCAAGGAACATTTCCCATCCCACATCCCGGGAGTTAGGGGGGTTTAATATCCCGGGAAGAATCCAGGGGAAATTCCCCTTCCTCACCCTGCATCCCATTCCAGGGAGTTTTAATTTCCCAGGAAGAATCTAAAGGAAATTTCCCTTCCCACATCCCGGGCAGCTTTTGGAGGGTGTTTTAATATCTCCGAAAGAATCCAAGGGAGATTTCCCTTCCCACATCCAAGGGGGTTTTTGGAGGGTGTTTTAATATCCCGGGAAGAATCCAGGGGACGTTTCCCTTCCCATATTCAGGATTGTTTTTGGAAGGAGTTTTAATATTGTGGGAAGAATCCAAAAGCAATTTCCCTTCCTCACCCTGGATCCCACATCCAAGGGGGTTTTTGGAGGGTGTTTTAATATCCCAGAAAGAATTCAGGGGAAATTTCCCTTCCTTATCCTGGATCCCACATCCAAAAGGGTTTTGTGAGGTAGCACTCAGTGTTTTAACATCCTGGGAAGAATGTAAGGAACATTTCCCTTCCTCACCCTGGATTTAACATCCAGGAGGGCTTTTGGAGGTGTTTCAACATTCCAGGAAGAATCCAAGGGAAATTTGCCCCCATACAGCAGCAAAGAAGGGGATGAGCCAAGATGATCCAGGATGAGTCCCCCCACACCTTCTCATTATATTTTAATGGCTCTGATTATTAAAAAAGTCCCTCAGCACTTCCAAAGGCTCTGGATCTGGCTCCGAGCTCTCCTGATTATTCTGGCACTTGTCCCCATTCCAGCAATGTTCCCGACTGGAAGGACACTCAGCAACCCCTGGAAGCTCCAGCAGAGCTCTCTGAACCTTTTTTCCTGTGAGGTGTAATTCCAGCCTGCTCTCCATCCTATTTTCCCTCATTTCCAAACCTGCTCGTTTTCCATTTTGCCAAAACCTTCCTGAGATTAAGACCCCAATAACAGCTCTGGAGTGTAGAAAAAAAGGCCATTTCCAGGCAGGAATCCCCACAGCTGGGCTTTCCTGTGCTTTTTTCCCTCACTATATCATCTTGTACCTCAAGCTCTGTGTGCAATTTGAAATCTCCACTGGAATTCCCAAACTTTTCTTGGATCAATACTTCAATAACACCTCTGGGGTGCAGATAAGAAACCTTTTTCCAGGCAGGAATCCCCACAGCTGGGCTTTCCTGTGCTTTTTTCCCTCACTATATCATCTTGTACCTCAAGCTCTGTGTGCAATTTGAAATCTCCACTGGAATTCCCAAACTTTTCTTGGATCAGTACTTCAATAACAGCTCTGGGGTGCAGACAAGACACTCTTTTCCAAGCAGGAACCCCCACAGTTCAGTTTTCCAGCACTTTTTCCCTCACAACGTTTCCTTATGTCTTGGGCCTTATGTGCAATTCAAAATCTCCATTAGAATTCCCAAATATTCCTTGAATTAATACCTCAATAACAGCTCAGGAATGAAGATAAGAAACCTTTTTCCAGGCAGGAATCCCCACAGTTGAGCTTTCCTGTGTTTTTTCCCTCACAACATTTCCTTATGTCTTGGGCCTTATGTGCAATTCAAAATCTCCATTAGAATTCCCAAATATTCCTTGAATTAATACCTCAATAACAGCTCAGGAATGAAGATAAGAAACCTTTTTCCAGGCAGGAATCCCCACAGTTGAGCTTTCCTGTGTTTTTTCCCTCACAACATTTCCTTATGTCTTGGGCCTTATGTGCAATTCAAAATCTCCATTAGAATTCCCAAATATTCCTTGAATTAATACCTCAATAACAGCTCAGGAATGAAGATAAGAAACCTTTTTCCAGGCAGGAATCCCCACAGTTGAGCTTTTCTGTGGTTTTTCCCTTACAACATTTGCTTGTATCTTGGGCCTTGTGAGCAATTCTAAATCTCCATTAGAATTCCCAAACATTCCTGGAATTAATACCCCAATAACAGCTCTGGAATGAAGATAAGAAACCTTTTTCCAGGCAGGAATCCCCACAGTTGAGTTTTCCAGCAGTTTTTCCCTCACAACATTTGTCTTGGGCCTTGTGAGCAATTTGAAATCTTCATGTGAATTCCCAAACATTTCCCCTTTTCTGTTCCCTGTTGGTCCTTCCTGAGAAAAATTTTCCTCCTGTCAATCTTATTATTATGCAATTTTCTCATTTTTCTCATTGCTGCATTCGCCTGCAATTTCCCCATTATCTGTTTTCACAGAGGCTGCTTTGGGGTGTGTTGTTTTTTTGGGGGGGATTATTTTGGAGTTAATAACTCCCACCTGTGCCTTTCACGGCAGAAGGCAATAATTAAAGTGAAGAATTTCAAGCATTTTCTTGACACAACCGTTGCTTTCCCATTTTTTCCCATTTTTTCCCCCTCCACCACTGTTTTTAAAGTGATGAGCAAGTGACAGACATTAAATGTCACAGAGAACTGGCAGTGTCACAGCATCCACTGAGTTCAAAACAATTCAAACAAATCCAAAAAGGCCAAACCCCAAATCTTTCTGTTTTCAGGTGGTTTTTTTGCCCTTTCCACCTTTTATTTGGGTTTTAATCCTCAGCTGAATGCCATCTTTGGCATGATTGAATTAAAAATTTAAATGAAATTCAATTAAAACCTCCCAATTTCTGGTGAAATCTGCTCGAATTCCCAAGTTCTGACAGCAACAGAACCATTCTCAGTAAATGGGGGAGGCAAAGCTTCCACTGAAATAAAAGCAAGAAAAATTCCTTGGAAAAACATCCCAACATTGCTACGACATCCACATTCCTCAATTTAAAAACCTTTTTAGTTCCTATAACAACAGGTTTGGAGATTCCAGCAGAATTGTTCAGACTGGGAGAAACCTCTCAGAGCAATTCCAGCCAGGAATTCCAACCAATCCTATGGAAAACCCCCGTCAGAAATGAATATTATCAGACTTTAAGGAAAACCTGTTGATTAAAAAGCTCCTGCTTTTTTTAGGGTCGGAATAACACCCAGCATTTCACAAAGTCACCTCAAAGTCAAACTCAAACACATCCAACTGCAGGACAGAATGGAAATTTCCACCCATGGAAATGCTTAAAAAAAAAGGAATTCTTTTTGTGTAGGTATTTATTTCCTTTCTTAGGCCCTGCTGATTTCATTCCCCTAAAATGAGAGTATTTTTTTTCTGTGTTCAATGCCCTCTTTGGGTTAATTCAACCCAAAATTATTTCTTATTTATTTCCAACTGAACAGGGTGCTGGCACCTCCTTTAATGAGTGTTACAACACAGAAAAGAAAAACCTGGCTTGATTTAAATAGCAAAAAAAGCAAAAAGAGAAGTGTGTATTTAAAGGCCAAACCTCCCGGGGCTCCCTGTTAAAAACAGCACTGAAAATCCCATTTTGTGTGCCTGGTTTTAGGTGCCAGGAGCTTTTTTTCCCTCAGAATTATTGCTTGATGGAAAAGGGGACCCTCAGAAATTGCTCTTAATAAAGGATCCACTTGAAATCGTAATTCAATCTCCAAAAGGACCCTGAATTAGTTCCTGTTATTGCTGACCCAGGGAATTATCCAATCATTTCCTCTTGTTGGGGATTTACTGGCTCTGAACTTTGCTCCGTGTGCAGCAGCAGGGTCCTGCCAGTCTGGGAAGGAGGGAATTGCTCTGAAAATCAGGATTTTCATCAAACAGCCAGCAGAGAGGGGAAAATCCAGCAGGAAAAACTCCCACTACTGGGAAATGGACAGCACTGGGAGCAAAGAGAAATCCCCAGCAACAGAATTCACTCCTGGAATTTTCACACAAATTCATTTTGTCATCTCAGCATGAACGTGGAATTTCAGACTGGTTCAGACTGGGAGGGGCCTTAAAGCTCATCCAGTTCTACCCCAAGCCAACCCATCCCATAATATCCCTACAAAATAAACATTATAATATCCCTACAAAATAAAGGACATTATAATATCCCAAAATAAAGAACATTATGATTTCCCTACAACATAAAGGACATTATAATATCCCTACAAAATAAACATTATAATATCCCAAAACAAAGGAAATTATAATATCCCTATAAAATAAAGAACATTATAATATCCCTACAAAATAAAGGACATTATAATATCCCTACAAAATAAAGGACATTATAATATCCCAAAATAAAGGACATTATAATATCCCTACAAAATAAAGGACATTATAATATCCCTACAAAATAAAGGACATTATAATACCCCTATAAAATAAAGGACATTATAATATCCCTACAAAATAAAGAACATTTCAATACCCCTACAAAATAAAGAACATTTTAATATCCCTATAAAATAAAGGACATTATAATACCCCTATAAAATAAAGGAAATTTAGAGGGATTTAAGAAGAGAAGCCGACAGGAAAAAGGAATCATCTTTGTTTGTTTGAATCCCTGTGATTTGCATAGCAGAATCAATAAAAATCAGATTTTTATCTTTAAAGGGAGAATTCCGTGGCTTCACCTCCCTGGATGAACTCGTGGGTGAAGGGACAAAGTGTCCCAGGAAGAAAAGGAGCTTTTAAGCTCAGAGTAAAGACAAAGTGATGTCCTAATAAATTAACAATAAACCAATCAAGGAATACACTCCTGAGGTGATACCTGAGTGGGAACATCCATCCATTGCCACTAAAATGCTTTATAAACAAAATAAAACCTTATTAAGGATGTGATGTTCAAATTCTGGGAAGGTCTATCCAATTGTGTCCAGAACAGAGTGAGGGATTATCCATAAAATTCGAATTAACCTCGGATCCAGGTCCTGCCCAACATAAAGGGCTGCTTTTATTCTATTCAGAGAGCAAAGAATTGGATTAACAACGCTAAGATTTATACTTTAGTGAGGGAGAAATACAAAATTAAATCCTGCCCAGGAAAATCCTGCTGGGTTTTGGCAGCACAGAGTCGGAGACACGGAATCTGGGGATACGGGCGGTAACTGGAACCATTTCCCAGCACTGAAACCAGGTGAAAATTCCTCTGGGAGAGCTGCACCATTTGCCAGTTCCTCAATTCAATTAAAAAAAAATTAAAATAAGGGAATTAAATAAGAATTTCCTGGATTTCACAGACCACTCATTTCAGTCATTGGAATAAAGCAAACCCAGTCTCACTCCAGTGCTGGACAAGACACAGCTGTGATTATTTTGTTTTTAATTCCATTCCAGTTCCATAAAAACATGGAATAATTTAGGGGGACAAGACTTTTAGGGGAATTTCCTCTTTGGGGGATGTAGAGGTGGCAGCACCACCTGCCTGGAGAGTTTTGGCTCCCAGGGAGAGGAGATGCCCACAATGGAAGGGAGAAGGAAATCCAGCTTTTCCTACAACCCTGATGCCAATATCGGGAGAAGGGAGGCAGGGAAAACAAGGAAAGACTCCTGGAAATCAAATGATGAGAAATGAAGAGACCTGGAGGATTTGAATCCTCATGGAAGTCAAAAATCCGCTGGGAACAGCCACGGTGGGGATGGGAAAGTTGTAGGAACAAAGAATCCTGGAATGCTTTGGGTTGGAGGGGACCTCAAAGCTCCTCCATCCTCTGGGCAGGGATTTTCCACCACCCCAGGGTGCTCCGAGCCTGGACTGGACATTTCCAGGGATCCAGGGGCAGCCACAGCTGCTCTGAATTCTATTTCAGGACCTCAAAGCCTCCCAGCCAGGAATTCCTTCCCAAAAATCCCAGCTAAATCTGCCCATTTTCAATTTATAACAATTCCCTGTGTCCTGTCCTTGTCCCCAGTCCCTCTCCAGCTCTCCTGGAGCCCCTGCAGGCCCTGCAAGTACCCCTGGGAATTATTTATTTCTTTGTACCTCTGGGAATTATTTATTTGTACCTCTGGGAATTATTTCTTTGTGCCTCTGGGAATTATTTGTACCTGTGGGGCTTTGGTGAATGGTGTGCTCAGGATTTACGGGCACTGAGTGGATCTGGTTTGTTGTTTTCCACTCAAAACCGTGGAAATAAAAAAAGCTTTGTGGAAGCTCTTTTTGACCCAACCACAATTAGCTGGCGCTAGTAATTNGCTCTTTTTGACCCAACCACAATTAGCTGGCGCTAGTAATTTATTTATTTAATTGAATAAATAATATAATGATTTCTAATAAAATATAATATTTTTTGAATTTAATTCATTTTTGCTGGAAAAAGAGGGAAAGCTTTAATTACAGTGACTCATCAGCCTGTGCAGGGGATCTCTGACACAACAAATTCACCCAAACCACGGATTTTTCATGGATAAAAAACCTGCGGGTGCAGCGGGGATGTAACTGCTCCACCCCTCCCTTCCCGCTGCACTCTAACCCTCTCTGATTTTATTTTATTTTTAAGAGCAGATGCAGCTTTTTTTATTCCTTTGGAGTCATGTGGGCCAACAAAGCCTGGAGACAGAACACCCTGGCACTGCTGCCACGGGCTCCTTCCCCCTGCATTTATGGAGTACAACGAGATTTTGTACTCACCTGCACCAAGAAAAGTCTTTAAATAGAGAAATGAGTCATGGTTTTTATGAGAAATGTTCTTTTATCTGCAGAGCTGTTGTTTTACTATTTGTACTACGCTGTTACGGGAGGCTCTCCAGGGCCTGGAGGGCTCCAGGAAAAACGGGAGAGGGATTTGGGATGAGGGATGGAGGGGCAGTGTCGCTGTGGGACACGAAAGAACTCACACGCACCACAGTTCAGGTGATCAGAAGAGAGAAGAAGAAGAGGATTTATTTTTTCTGACTCCAGTATTTATAGTTTTCCAAAAGTGGCAGTGGGTTGGACGGTGGCAGTGCCACCTCTCCAAAGACACTGCACAGACAAACAGTCCATCAATTTTTCTCCTCTTCTATGAAGGAATGCAAAACACTGAGGTGTTTACAGAAAGTGTGTGAGAAATTCTTCACAAATATGTAAATATCAGAAGGCTCAGAAAGTCTTACAAAAATCAGGGCGACAGGGCAGGACACAGGGAATGGGTTTAAGCCGGGAAAGGGAGAATCCAGATGGGATTTGGGGCAGGAATTCCCAGCTGGGAGGGATGGGATGGAATTCCCAGACCCCTCCTGGATCCCTGGGGATGCCCAAGGCCAGGCTGGGATGGTGAGAGGATGGACAATGACAATTCCTGAGATCCCTCCCGACCTCCAACACCAATTCCCACCGGGAGCAGAGAACCACCCCCGTGAGGAGCATTTCCAGAAGGTTCTGATCTCTTCCCACCACCCAAAGCTGTTCCTAATGAAGCAGAACTCCCCAGGCTCGCAGCTCCACCCAGGGAACGGAGCTCAGCTCCTCTCCATCCTCCCTCCACAGCTTCTCCAACCCCCACACCGTCCCTCGCTGCAGGTTTGGCAATTATTCCTTGCCCTAAATGGGAAAAAAATTCCCTCTCCTGCCATTTCCATGGAACTAAGAGAAAGCAACTGCCTGGAGAGAAAATAATACCGATTTTTAAATCTCCCCCGGTGTTTTGCTATTTCTGCCCTTTTCTCTTTGCTGATGAAAATCTTACTTTGCTCCTTCCTGTCTGCCACACTTTTTTCACAGCAAAATCCTGTGGCATCTCCTAAAATTAACCTGCGAAAATGCAAATGATTTGCTCCGAGGGTGTTTCCTCAGGCTGCTCGGATGTTACATTTTCCATTCTGGACACAGAGGTTACAAATGAAAATCTTGCTCAGCCAGCCAAATCAAAAGATGGATCGCAAGAAGAAGCAAATTGTTGTTGTAACAGATTACAAAGCACAAAACAATTCTTTCTTAGTGCTGGAGGCAAAAACATCAATCCTCTGTGCTGGCCTCAAATCAAGATTTCGGTATTAAAGCAGCTCAAGGGCAGCGCTGAAGTGCGAGGTGCACACACAGAGATGATCCCCGTGAAATCGGCTCCAAACCCCCAAAATTAACGGAACAATGGAAATGGGGAAGGTGCAGGCAGATGAACCAATTCCAATTTGTGCTCGGGATGTTTGCTGGCAGCTCCAGGAGAGGGGTGATTGTGATTGTGATTGTGATTTATTGTATTATTGGCTGCGAGGAAGAAGCCGCGAATCATCGCAACAGTCGTGCTCCTCAAAGGGAAAATTGTCTGGAATCACGGGGGAAAATCGATCTGTGGGATTCCCGCCTTCCAGAATCCCCCACAGCTCCCAGGGACTCGCTGGGATCTGCCTTCCCCCGGCAGGGAGCCCCAAAATCCCAGAAACAGCAAAGAGAACCACGGCGTTCCTCCAAGGAGAGAAAAATCCCCACTCTGCCCATGGTCAGCAGCCAGGAGGAGCCAGAAATCTCCAAATTCCAAATTTCCCTCTGTTTTCCATCGACATTTCCAGCAGAAATTAATTAAATTAAAAAATTATTATATTTTATTAGAAATTATTGTATTATTTAATTAAATAAATAAATTATTAGAACCAGCTAATTGTATTAGGTCAAAAAGAGCTTCCACAAAGCTTTTTTTCCCCCCTGATTTTGAGTGGAAAACAACAAACCAGATCCACTCTGTGCCCGTAAATCCTGAGCACACCATTCACCAAAGCCCCCAGAGATACAAATAATTCCCACAGGAATAAATAACTCCCACAGGTACAAGTAATTCCCAGAGATACAAATAATTCCCACAGGAATAAGTAACTCTCACAGATACAAATAACTCCCACAGGTACAAATCATTTCTATCTGCAATAATATTAATTCCATTAGGGAAAAACTACTGAAATCCCCCAAAGAATTAATGGGATGAGCTGTGAACATCCATAATAAAGGAAGTTAAAAGTGAAAGGTTTTATGGGAACTGCAGGTTCTCCTTGTGCTGGGCTGAGTTCAAAACTCACCACAGGCACGGAAATGAATCCTTGGTTCATTTGTGCTGGAAGCAAAAAAATTGGGATTTGTGTTGGAAATTCCTGGGTTTCAGCCTCATTTTTTATCAGGGATCAACTGCCCTCAATCACAAAACAACTCAAAATCCAGAGTGGCTGAATTTCCAATTCTTATTTCAACAACAAAACTGGGAAAATTCTCCCTTGTGCTCCGTCAGAACGCTCTGTGGATATCTCCAGCCATTAAAATTTAATGTAATAATTGAAGGAAATTGGAGATTGTTTTCCCAAACTCATAAAATCCAGCTCCCCAAAATGCAAAGCACTGTCAGGAGTTTAGCCCTGGTGGTTCCATGCAAAGACATTTTGAGAATGGAGAAACAAAGTGATCACGCTGCACTTTTCCACAGAATTATCCACAGGGGGTTAATTACGGGACCAATTAAAACCAGGAGATGAGCCTAAACATTTCTGGCTGTAATTACTGGATTGGGTCTGCTCCTGCCTCAAACACAGCATGGAATATTGGTTTGCCAGGAAAAGAAAACCCAAAAAAGCCTAACAAACACAATCTGAGATAAATTAGGAGCTTAAAGCCCATCCAGGGTCACCTCCCACCATCCCAGGGTGCTGCAGCCCGGCTTTGGACACTGCCAGGGATCCAGGGATTTGTGGGACAGCCACAGCTTCTCTGGGAACTGCCACAGGGGGTAATTCCTTCCCAATATCCCAATATCCCATCCATCCCTGCCCTCTGGCACTTTCAAATCTTTTCCCCTTAAATCCAATCATATTTAATGTGTCGTTCCTTGTTGGAACCCAGGGGGTTCCTGTGATGCCTTTGGCCGACCCAAACCCTGCTCAGGAGGCTTTTCAGCCTTGCCAGAGGTGTCAGGGACCCTGGAATGATACTGAGAATGCCTGTGGCTCTGATTCTAATCCATGGAACAGGTTGGCAACTTTGTATGAGGAATTTCAAGTCACAAAAACTTAGATAGAGAAATAGTAGTAGTTATAAGTAAAAAGAAGAAAATTTGAGTGTATGTCCANCAAAGCACTGCAGACTCCTTCAGCAGCACGGGCTGCAAACCTGGACTGTTCTGTGCATTGTGGGCTCTCCCGGGGCTCAGGAGATCTCCTTCCCTTTCCCCTCTCTCCTCCTCTCTCCCGCTGTCCCTCTGGACACAAACTCCTCTGCAGCTGCTCCTGCCCCCATCCACAGTGAGCCCAGATCCTGAATCATCCCAGATTCCCAAATATCAGATCCTGGAGCTGAGGGATCAGCCCAGGCTCCCTGAGACGCTCAGGTGTGCAGTGAATCTCTCGGGCCCTGCTGCTGTCCCTGCCCGCACACAGCGGTGCCACCACCTCACTGGGACACCACGGTCACCCTGATTTCTGTAAGACTTTCTGAGCCTTCTGATATTTACATATTTGTGAAGAGCTTTCTCACATTTTCTGTAAACACCTCAGTGTTTTGCATTCCTTCATAGAGGAGGAGAACAATTGATGGACAGTTTGTCTGTGCAGTGTCTTTGGAGAGGTGNAAAAAAAACTCTCTTCTCTTCTGATCACCTGAGCTGTGGTGTGTCTGGGTTCTTTCGTGCCCCATAGTGACACACCACTGGTGCCTTTTGGGGCCACCTAAAAGCAGAGGAGTTTAGGGAATAAAAAAGAGACGGAGTTTAGGGAATAAAAAGCAGTTCTGTGCACTGAAGGGCCTTCAGGGAATTCAGGGCACACACAGCCCCCAAAATGGACAATGGGTTTTCACACTTTTATAAGTTTGGTCCATTTGCATTTTGGGGTTAATGTCTCAATTACAGCATCAGGTAATGAAGTCATTTAATCCATGTTTGTTCCCCAAATCACTTTTGTTTCCATTTCTCAGGGCCTGAGGCAGTGAGGGGTCCTTGGTTCCCAGCCTGGACAGGAATTGCTGTCTGACCAAAATGGGAGAGCAGCAGCTCGCACTGAATGTGGAGTTTAGAGTTATGCACTAAACAACTCAGGGTCACAAATAGATGAAAACAGAAAAGAAAGCAAGAAAATAGAAAATCTGAAATCCCAAAGCATCACTGGGACAGCGCTGTCCCTTCCCCTGGGCACCCACACCCCAGTGGGGCTCTAAAGGGACAACAGCCACCACCTGGGTGCTGCTGAAACCCAGAAACACCCAGCACAGAAAATTCCTGCTGCTCTGGCCTCAGGAGACTCCAGCTTGATGAGCTGGAGATGAATGTTGTGCAGGGAACGTGAATCCAAGGCGAGCACACACGTGTCACACCAATCCAAACCAGTGCAGCGAGGATTAGAGCAGTGCAACCAGAGAAATGCTGTAAAACCAGGGAAATGCTGTAAAACCAGGGAAATGCTGTAAAAGCTCAAACCAGGGCCTCAAAAATATTGAAAAATATGAAGATGCGCCTCATCATTCTAAAAACAAAAGGCAAGATTAGAAATGTGACGTTTTTCACCTCAGCTTGAGTGCAAATTCATGCGCTCCCCGTGAGGCCGGGCCTGGTAAAAGCGGGATCAAAAATAGATGTTGCAGCTGATTAAATCCTCAGCTAAACAAATTGTCTACAGGAAAATGCATTAGAGAGATGCAAGAGCAGCAGGACGCTGGGATGAAATTGGATTCTTGGGATCGTGTGTCTGAAGCAGGCTAAATTCCTGTATTTATCAGGAGAAATTAGCACAACAGGGACACTCCAGGCACGGAAATTCAACGCTCACACCTGAAATGTGTGCGAGAAAATGGATGGGTTTGAAAGGAAATAAAAAACCAGCAGAAAACCCCCATGGGATTGGAATATAGAAGGATTAAGATAAGAAAACAGCCCTCTTTTAGCTAAAATAGTAATGCTGATTGTCAACATTTGTTTGCAGGTATTAATACAAAAAAAAGAAAGGAAAAAATCATCTTAGAGTGGTAAAAGATAAAAGTATTACCAGGAATAATGGAATGAAATGCAGAATAGAAGTGTGGATTACTTAAAAAAAACCTTCTAGACCTCTGTATTTACTAAACATGAATAGTCCTGATCATCTGGTGTATTAAAAATACATTTAAACACAGGGTAGATCATAAAAAATACAATAAATGAATATTATGATGATAAATCCTTCAGTATTTAGCCAGGAATCCCAGATTTTGGGGTGAGGGGATGGAAAACAAGAACAAGTAACTCTGAATTCCTTCCAAATGGTCAATTCTCTATTTGTATTATATCCTATTTAACATAAACCTCAAGCTCTATGGAAATGTGATGGATCATTTTCAAAAAATCACTCAGTGGTGCTGAAAGGATGACTAAAACTGCTGACAAATAAAGCAGCAGAGAATAAAAACAGGAGCTCGTTCCTATGAGACCTGGGACAAATTTTCCATCCTCAAATGATCTCTGGGAAAATCCACTGGTGCCAATTCCAGATGGGGATTGGCTGCAGCAGGTACCTGCAATTCCTTCATCTCATCAAGCTCCAATTTTTAATTGTGGAATCAAGCCAAAAACCCCAAAACCAAATAACACCCCTCCAAAAAAATGATATTTTTCAGCTGGATAATGGAACCTTTGTCACAGAAACATGAATTAATCAAGATCACACTTATTAAGCCCTCAGAAGCTTTTTAATCTTGGTTATTCCTTTCAGTTGAGTCATGACTCGAATGTTTTCTTGCCTTCCTGCAATGATTAACGGTGGTGACCTTTTCAAAATCGGGCAGGATCTTCCCCTGCATGCAAAATAAACCCACAAAAGCTTAATTTAAAGTCCAACCCCAACCCAATCTACTCAAAAAAATCTCTGTCAACAATTAACTGAACATTCAGGAAGTCAAATTAAAAAATGTGTGGTTGGTGGTGGCTTTGTTTTGAATTCATTTGTCCTCTTTAATATCCTGCTGGAGGCAGGAATTATTGGTGACAAAACCATCACAGTTCTCACATTAATTTAATTCATGGAGCTGCACAGGTCGATTTGGCACCACGAAATCCTGCCAGCCCAGCTCCCAGACCCACAGGAAAGCTCTGTGGAACAGCAGATCCTCAGAAAAAATAACCCCAACACCACCCAAATAAACAAACCTAAACAATCACACCCCAAAGCCACCCCTGGTGCAGCAGAAATCGAGGAAAAAGGGATTTGAAGGAGATGTTTGTCCCAAAAAAAGCCACTGAAGCTCTGAAATTCTAAGTACTCACCTCTGGTTTGGTTTTTTTTTTGGTTTTTTTTTTTTTTGGCTCAGGTAAAATCAACAGGGATTTTGAGCAGTTCTCCCTTGGAGCAGCAGCATCCATTAAATTCTTACAAGCTACAGGAAATTCCCAAATGAGAATATCAGGTAATTCCCTATGCTGGGATCACACTGGAATAGGAAATAAAAAGTTATTTGTCCAGTGGGAATAACAGGAAATTCCCTACGCTGGGATCAGACTGGAATGGGAAATAAAGGATGATTTGTTAATGGGAACATCAGGAAATCCCTACATTGGGATCAGACTGGAGTGGGAAATAAAAAGTTATTTGTCCAGTGGGAATAACAGGAAATTCCCTATGCTGGGATCAGACTGGAATGGGAAATAAAGGATGATTTGTTAATGGGAACATCAGGAAATCCCTACATTGGGATCAGACTGGAACTGGAAATAAAGTTATCTGTCCAGTAGGAATATCAGGAAATTCCCAATTACACTGGGATCAGACTGGAAATAAAGGGTTATTTGTCCAATAGGAATAATAGGAAATTCCCTACATTGGGATCAGACTGGAACTGGAAATAAAAAGTTATTTGCCCAGCAGGAATATCAGGAAATTCCTACATTGGGATCAGACTGGAGTGGGAAATAAAAAGTTATTTGTCCAATAGGAATATCAGGAAATTCCCTGTATTGGATCAGACTGGAATGGGAAATAAAGGATTATTTGCCCAGCAGGAATATCAGGAAAT
The DNA here is from genome assembly GCA_013400315.1 of Bombycilla garrulus. Lineage (NCBI taxonomy): Eukaryota > Metazoa > Chordata > Aves > Passeriformes > Bombycillidae > Bombycilla > Bombycilla garrulus. The sequence continues at coordinate 31,168 of VXBU01016163.1, forward strand.
TCCTACATTGGGATCAGACTAGAATGGGAACTAAAGGGTTATTTGTTCAGTTGGAATATCAGGAAATTCCCTGTATTGGATCAGACTGGAACTGGAAATAAAAAGTTATTTGTCCAATAGGAATATCAGGAAATTCCCTGTATTGGGATCAGACTGGAATGGGAACTAAAGGGTTATTTGTTCAGTTGGAATATCAGGAAATTCCTACATTGGGATCAGACTGGAATGGGAACTAAAGGGTTATTTTCAAGCAGAATGAACATTTCTGGAGATTTCTGCACTGCTGGAAATCCCAAAGGCCTCAGAACAGCCTGGAAAGGTGACACACGCTGCAATCCTGTGTTCTGCAGCCTCAGGAACTCTTCCAATTCCAATTTCCAATTCGTGCCACGCAGATCAAGAGATCCAGGAGGAAAACAGAGCACCTGGATCCCAGGCCTGAACATCAATCAATATCCCTGTTTCACTCCCGTCCCTCTCGCAGATTGGCTTTTATCTCTCGTGTCTCTTTCCCCTTTCTCTGTGCTAATTGTGTTTGTTAATTGTGTTAATTAAGCTGCGAGCTCCCCAGGGAACAGCCTCCCCTTTATTTTCCAGCTCCCTGGCAGAGGAGAGCACCAAAAACGCCTCAGATATTTGGATTGACAAAACTATTCCAGGGGAGAGAAACTCCTGAAATTCCCCTTCCCCCAGACTTTCCTCCTCATAAATCCTGGAATATCATCTTATGGAATTAGGATTTCAGCTTCTGGGGAGAGATTTTAATATTGACTACAACTAAAAAAAAAGAAATCCATGTTAATTAAATTGTCCCATAAAACAACTTTTATGGATCCAAATTTNGCTCCCCAGGGAACAGCCTCCCCTTTATTTTCCAGCTCCCTGGCAGAGGAGAGCACCAAAAACACCTCAGATATTTGGATTGACAAAACTATTCCAGGGGAGAGAAACTCCTGAAATTCCCCTTCCCCCAGACTTTCCTCCTCATAAATCCTGGAATATCATCTTATGGAATTAGGATTACAGCTTCTGGGGAGAGATTTTAATATTGACTACTAAAAAAATCCGTGCTAATTCTAATTAAATTGTCCCATAAAACAACTTTTATGGATCCAAATTTTCTCCTCATAAATTCCAGTGTTTTAGAAATATCATCTTATGGAATTAGAATTCAAGGTTCTGGGGAGAGATTCTAATACTGACCACTATTAAAAAAAATAATAAAATCCATGCTAATTAAATTGTCCCATCAAACAACTTTTATGGATCCAAACTTTCCTCTCCATAAATCCTGGTGTTTTAGGAATATAATCTTATGGAATTAGGATTACAGTTTCTGGGGAGATATTTTAATTATTACTACTATTAAAAAAAAAATCCATGCTAATTAAATTGTCCCATCAAACAACTTTTATGGATCCAAACTTTCCTCTCCATAAATCCTGGTGTTTTAGGAATATAATCTTATGGAATTAGGATTACAGTTTCTGGGGAGAAATTTCAATAATGATTACTAAAAAAATCCATGCTAATTCTAATTAAATTGTCCCATAAAAAACTTTTATGGATCCAAACCTTTCTCCTCATAAATCCTGGTGTTTTAGGAATATCATTTTATGGAATTAGGATTACAGTCTCTGGGGAGAGATATTAATATTGACTACTAAAAAAATCCATGCTAATTAAACTGTCCCTGTCTCAGCCAAGAGCTGGTGCCCTTCAAAGCTCCACGGGCTCCAACCCCTGAATTTGCTGTTGAGTTAAATGCTGGGTGTTTATTCTCTTTGTTTACAGCCAGAAACCGCTGGATTTTCATCTCCATGACAGAGTTCCTAAATTAGTGACTCTGAATTATTCATCAGCTATTTAGCCAAATGTTCTCCCCAAGCTCCCAGTCTTTTTAAACTGAACAAAACCACATTCAATATTCTATTTTTCCTCTCTAAACACAGCATTTTATTTTTTTTCCCAGAGATTCCTTAAGGCATCTCGACTTTTGCCTGGAGTGCTCCCGGGCTAAAAGACACATTTAATAATCTGCTTCAGTTTCTTCTCTTCCCTTTCCCTGAGCCATGAATGGAAGTGAAAGCAAAATTGGAGCTCAGCTGGTGATTTTGCAAAAACCAATCCCCTCCACAGGGGCTGATTTGCTCCGGGCAATGCCATTCCTGGTTTGTGTCACTGCTGCTGAGCCATTCCCTTCCCAAAAACGGGAATTGGGATGTGCCAACAACCCCTGAAATTCCCAAAGTGCTGCTTCCCCTCATCCCCAAACTGCTGTTCCCCAGGGAATCACACAAACCCACCCGGGGTGTTGATTGCACACGGAGTGTTTGCTTTGAAGCATTGAAATAATTTGGATTTCTTTCTCTTTGTCCTCGTTAAGAGAAATCAGGGATAAGCCAGGATTTAGGAGGGCATCTTTATTCAGGATAAATTCCTGGATAAAATTTGTTCGGGGTAAATTGCTCTGGTTTAGGAGAGCGGTTTATCCTGAACAACTCGAAAATCCAATTTTTAACAACAAAATGCAGTGGGAAGCACTAAATAAACACAAAACCCAACCAACAGACAGTGAAATTCCTGAGGTCTGAATCTCCAGCTTGACCTCTCCAGTCACCCCCAGTTCACACCAGTTTTGACTGGTTTTGTAAATTTTAACTCATAAATTCCACCTCTTTGACATTTGTGAATATTTCCACACAAAACTCTAAATGAGGATTTAAAACATCAACCCCAAATATTTCTGAGCTTGCTTCCATCCTCATTATCGACACCATTAATAAAGCAGCTCTAATTATTGTGCTTGATTATTTCCTGACCAGAAATGTTGGGAAAGCCCTCTCAGGTCAAATCCCACCCCTGATGTTCCTCTCCCACCTTCCAGCACTAAAGCAAATCCTGGTTTTCCATTTAATTATTGAGATTTTAATACTAAAAATTTCTGGCTTCGGAGATTTAAATAATAAGCGAAAATAAGTTAATTAATAGCAAAATTAATAAAAAGGCTGCTCTGTAATGTGAGTATTTGAGCGTGAGTGATGTCCAGTGACAGAAGGGATGGGCATGAGTGATCCAGATTGGGATTGCCAGGAATTCTCTGACAAATCCAATTGTGAGGAGAATTCCCCATTTTTCCCCTGTTATTACACAATGAGCTTAATTCACAACATTTCTCAACTCTTGCTCTGTGATTAGCATCGATTTGAGTGGTTTTAGTGAATTTTAGCTGATCTGAGCCCACCCGGAGCCGGCCTGAGGCGATTCCGAGCGTTCCCTGCCAAAGGTTGTTAGTGGAGCAATGTGAATTCCCAGCGGCGCAGACAAACAGCACAAAACAACCTCTCGGGAGGGATTTCCATCCCACAGAGCCCGGTATTTTTCCCTTCACCTTCCTTGCAGACCTGGCTCTCGCTGCCGAGGAATCCCAGCGGCACGGGGTCCCCATGGAGCTGTTCTGGGGAGCACCCTGGGGTGCTGCAGGGTGTCCCTGCCCACGGAACGAGCTCCAAGGTTCTTCCCAACACACCCCACTCCTGGCTAACGGGAATTCTGTCTCTCATTCCTGGGAATTCTGTCATGTACGGAGTTCAAACCCGTGAAATCCCAATCCAAAGGCTCAAGGCTATTCCCCAAAGCTCCCGGAGCATTCCAAGCGCAGCTGAGGGTTATTCCCTCTCCCTTCACCCCAGCCTGAGCAGATGAGGCTTTTCCAAGTTGCCACAAGAGTTTTTTTCCCTGTAAAACAACACCTGATGAGGACAAGGCAGACAGGGATGGTTGGCTCCAGCAGATCCCGACTGGGATGCAGACGGCAAAGCCGGAGCTGCTTCCTGGGAAAGGCTGCAAAAATAGCAAAGGCTGACATTTCAGGATTATCCTCCTTCCTTCTGGAAGTGCAGCAGAGCAGATTTCCACCAATCTCTGCTTGAAACACCCAAGTCTGAAGTCTGGGGGACTGGGGAAGAGTGGGAGAAGAGAACTTTGTGTTTACAGGGAAGAAAAAGCTGGAAAAAACAGCAGCAGTGGAGTCTGGATCCCAGATTGGAGCTTGCCAAGACTCTGAGCTCCACATAAACCTTTCTAGATCAGGTTTGTACAGAGGGGGACCTGCTCATCACCCCAGTTCTCATTCCATGTGCAGCTGCATAAAATCTATTCAGCAGAAATTCCTGGATAAAATTTATTCAGGAAGAATTGCTCTGGTTTAGGAGCAACTCGAACATATCCTAAACAACTCGAAAATTCCATTTTGATCAATAAAATACAGTGGGAAGCACCAAATAAATACAAAACCCAACCAACAATGAAATTCCTGAGGTTTGAATCTCCAGCTGCACCTCTCCAGTATCCCCAAGTTCACACCGGTTTTGACTGCCCAGTCACTGGTTTTGTAAATTTTAACTCATAAATTCAATCTCTTTGAGATTTGTGAGTATTTCCCTCATATTTCCACACAAAACTGTCCCACCTGCTCCCTCTTGTTCCCTCCTTGCCATTATCCCAGCGGGATCACCTGGATCTCCATGGAAATCTCCTGAGGCAGCAGCATTGCTCCTCATGGATTCCTCACCACATTCACGGATATTTGTCTGCCAAATATCAGTTACACGACAATGGAGCTGTCTGAGGTTTCTGTGGGTTTTTTTTGTGGTGAGGACATAATTCCTGCTTTGTTCCCAGCTGACTTTGAGAGGGAAATTGATCCCTTCAGTTTGAGCTTTTCTGGTTTTCACATTCTGTGCTGGTTCAGTGTGCAGTTCTGGGTTCATATTCAGGGTTGGGGAGCTCTCTGCACAGAGCAGGGACACAAAACAATTCCTTTCCAGCTGGGACCAAGGACAAATTTGAGTCCAAGAGTGGAAACAGCAGTGAAGGAAGAGAGGGAACAAGGAGGATGGAGCTTCATCACCTGGAGCTGGAATTGGACAATGAACTCCAACGTGCAAACGGACCAGAGCTTATAAAAGTGTGAGCCCTCATGACCGGCGGCCATTTTGTGCCCATTTGTGGGTGTATAATATTTATTATTTATATATTTATATGTACATAATATATACATAGAAGTGTGAGGCCTTGTGACCAGGGATCCATTCNTTTGACTTGGGTGCAGCCCCAAGGGGTTCCTGCACTGCCCAGGCTGGATCCTTGCAATAAATCCCTTCTATCCTTTTACTCTGCCCAGTTTCTATTTCCAGGTCAGCCTCAGCAGACAACAAACCAAATCCATAAATGCTGTTCCTGGCTCTGCCTCAGAAATGCATTTGCTGCTTTTACCCATCTCCCGTGGAGCTGGAGGAGGCTCCAGATGAAATTGATCTCCAACGGCACCAAAGCCAAACCCATCGTTTCTGAACAGGCTGGGAGCTCTCCAGGAGTTTGTTTACGAGTGGATCCAGGGGTTTTATCCAGCAGGAACAGGGGAACACCGAGCCCAGCAGCAGCTGGAAGGAGCCTGGCCCATGGGGAGGTGACACAGAGCCTTTTGTCCTCCTGTCCCAGCCCTGACCTCCACAGCGGAGTCTGCAAGCCTGGCAGTCCGGATTTAAAAGGCCACGTTCCCTAAGGACAAGAGAAAGCTTTGGAAAACAGCCGGATACTCAGCTCCTGCCATCATTAATTTATAGTGATCCCACTTCTATAATTACCGTTTGCTTTCAAAACTTGCAGTCAGCCACGAGGGAAAAACTCAAATAGAAAATGCTGCCCAGCACTCCAACACCCACCAGCTACTCCAAGATAAATTCCCAGTTTTTGGAGATAAGGAAGGATGAGGAACACGAGTTTCTTGTGCTATGAATTCTCCTTATTGTCCCAAAATTTTAGGATGTATGAACAGCACCAAATCTTTAAATTAAATCTTTAAATTAAATTCAATCTTTAATTGAATTAAGATTAAATGAGTGAAATAGTATTTTTTATTTAGATTTAGTTATTTGCCTCAAATTTGTCCTTGTTCCCAGCTGGAAAGGAATTGTTTTGTGTCCCTGCTCTGTGCAGAGAGCTCCCCAACCCTGAATATGAACCCAGAACTGCACACTGAACCAGCACAGAGTCTGGAAAATAGAAAAGCTAAAACTTAAGGCATCACTCTAATTAATAACACATAATTTGACTTCCATGATGCTTGAAGGGACAGAAATCTGAAAATATCTTTGAACCTACAAGGCCTGGATACCTTTGAAGGTTGCTGAGTTCCCTTAAACCTCATTTTTGTGGAATGAGCTCTGAAATACACCGGCCTCAGCTTCTCCAGTTAGCTCAGGAATAATGAATCCAATCCCAGGGAAAAGCTCAGGAATAATGAATCTGATCCCATGGAAAAGCTCGGGAATCATGAATCCAATAATGGGGAAAAGCTCAGGAATAATGAATCTGATCCCATGGAAAAACTCAGGAATAATGAATCCAATAATGGGGAAAAGCTCAGGAATAATGAATGCAATAACACAGAAAAGCTAATTTTCTGTTATTGTTAGGAAAGGCAACTTTCACCTAATGAAGTTTTCCATCATTCTGCAGTTTTTACCTGCAGGGCTCATTCAAGCTTTTGGAAACTGGGCTGCAGCACAAAACATTTTAAGAATATGCAGAAAATCGTAGGGAAAAAAGAAATCAAAGGGTGAAAAGGAGGCTGAGGGGGAATTTCTGGCTCTGCACAAGGCCCTGCCAGGAGGGGACAGCCAGGGGAATCGGGTTTGCTCCCAGGAACAGGGACAGGAGAGGGAACGGCCTCAGCTGATTTTAGGTTGGGTATTTTTTCATGGAAAGGTCTGTGATCCATCAGAAAAGGCTGCCCAGGAGCAAGCTGGGATGGTGGAAGGTGTTCCTGCCCACAGCAGGGGTGGATGAGGTGATTTTTAAGGTCCTCTCATCCCAAAGCATCCTGGTTTTATGATTCCACGATCCCCTGATCCCTGTGGAACCCCTGAGGTGACGCCGGAAAATCCAAGTGAAACACTGGGATTATTCAGAACCAAAAAAGCTAAAAAACTACAAAACCAACCCCAGAAAGGGTCGAGGAATGTTGGGATCTGCAGTGAAGCCAACCCACAGTCCCTAAATGATGATAAACCAGGAATGTGTCTGCCACATCCCAAAACCACACAGCCCAAACATGGGAAATGCACGTCCCAAAACCACAGCCCTTCATCCCAAAACCACAGCCCTACATCCCAAAAACAGAGCCCAAACATGGGAAATGCACGTCCCAAAACCACAGACCTATATCCCAAAAACCACAGCCCTTCATCCCAAAAACACACACCTAAACGTGGGAAATGCACGTCCCAAAATCACAGCCCTACATCCCAAAAACACACACCTAAATATGGGAAATGCACATCCCAAAAACAGAGCCCAAACATGGGAAATGCACATCCCAAAACCACAGCCCTATGTCCCAAAAATACACACCTAAATATGGCAAGTGTTCATCCCAAAAACACAGCCCAAACACGGGAAATGCACATCCCAAAAGCAGCCCGAACATTGGAAGTGTACATTATTATATTAAAATATATTCATTTATGTATTTATTTATATGTATTAGAGGTTTATTCCTCAGAGATTTCGACACGGTGAGCATTAAAAATCTTATCTAAAGGGATTAAAACTTATTTCAAGGCATCACAACCTATTTATAGAGGTATTAAAACCCCAGAAATCATTTCTCTGAGAAGGAATCTGCTCCCTTCCTCTCTCCCCTTCCCAGGGAAGGGCTGAATCCACCAAACTGCCATTANAACACAAAACAGAGTCCCAAAACGACAGCCCTACATCCCAAAAACACACACCTACATCCCAAAACCATAGACCTAAACATGGGAAGTGTTCGTCCCAAAAACACAGCCCAAACACGGGAAATGCACATCCCAAAAGCAGCCCGAACATTGGAAGTGTACATCATTATATTAAAATATATTCATTTATGTATTTATTTATATGTATTAGAGGTTTATTCCTCAGAGATTTCGACACGGTGAGCATTAAAAATCTTATCTAAAGGGATTAAAACTTATTTCAAGGCATCACAACCTATTTATAGAGGTATTAAAACCCCAGAAATCATTTCTCTGAGAAGGAATCTGCTCCCTTCCTCTCTCCCCTTCCCAGGGAAGGGCTGAATCCACCAAACTGCCATTATTAATGCCGGGATCTGTTGGATTTCTCTGGAATTCCGAACAGCTGGGCACTGTTTTAACACCATCTTTCCCCACATATGTGGCCGGGGGATGAGGGAAGTTGCTCCTTTCTTTTTTCCAGGGATGCAGCCAGGGCTGGGAGCCAATTTCCCAGGAGACAGCAGATGCAGGGATGGCACAGCTGGCTCTGTGCTTGTTGTGTGGGCTTGTTTCTGTCTCCTCCTCACCTCCGTGTCCTCCGCAATCCTTCCTCCGAGTGCTGAGGAATTCTCCTTGGAGATGGGGACAGATGGGAGAACAGCGCAGCTGAGAAAAAGGGAGGAACCTTCTGGTTCCATTTCCCTACTCACAGGATCCCAGAATCCCAAAATCCCAGAATCACACAATCCCAGGATCCCAGAATCTCAGGATCCCACAATCCCCAGGTTGGAAGAGACCTTCAAAATCATGAAGTCCAACCCAGCCCCAACTCCTCAACTCAACCCTGGCACCCAGTGCCACATCCAGGCTGTTTTTAAACATATATT
>VXBU01016165.1:0-29831 GCA_013400315.1 Bombycilla garrulus
CTGTCTTCAACCCGAGACAACATCAGAGAACTAGCATTACTGTAACATCACAGAGACACATGTAGGCCAATGCAGCAAACATAGGAACAGGGATTTCTTAATCAGAGTGTTTATATTTGCTGCTTTTTTTGTTGGTTTTTTTTGTTTGTTTGTTTTTTTTCATTAGCTGTGTAACTCAAATGCCTTCCAGGAGAATGGCAAAACAACTTTGGCCAGGTCCACCCAGCAGAACTCTATTGACTCAGCAATGTCCATCGGGGACGTAAAACCGATCGGAGAGCCAGCCTGCATCCATGCCTGGTACTCCAGGGCCAGACACACCAGCAGGGCTGTGCTTTACTGGCCCAACTTGTTTCTCTTATGCACAGGTCCAGAGCTGCACTGCTGCTGAATGCATGTGCCCTACCAAGGCAGCCCTTCCCATACACACCTCGCTCTTCCTGAACAGGTGAAAAATTCTAAATCCAGAATGATTCCTTCAGGAGGACTTCTAGACAAAACAGATAAACGGCAAATGCAACCAGTGCAGGGCCTAATGGCTTGCATGTTCCAAGTATAATATCAAATGGAGTTAAAAAAGCCCAACAGCCACCTCTTGATCTTCTTTGTTTGTTGTGAAGAACCAAAGGTCATGGGCTCACTTTTCTTGTGTGGGCTGCCTTTGAAGTACGGTCATCAGTGCTCTGCAGGGCCCCATGTAGAAGGTCCCATTTGATCTGAGTCCTTAGGTGGCTGGTTCTTTTTGGCCTCTGGTTATCCCCTTTGCTTCACAAGGCCAGTTGCAATCTGACTGATCTGTTAAACAAATTAGATTCATCCCTCTGGTTCTGCTAAAACTCAAGTGCCGCCCTCAGCTGGGTAAAGTACAGACACTCCAGCTTTATTTATATTAATGTAATTATAGATAGACCTATATTGTAATGGCCAACTTGCACTGTAGGCAGAATAAACAAATGCCTCTTTGGTGATCAGTGCATCATGGAATTCTTTTAATTATAGCCTGCATGCTCACTCTAGACTATACCTAGAAAATGTAGCACTCTTAATTGTCAGAGGCTCATGTTGCTCATTTTCCAATATATCAAAGCAAGAGAGTCTACAGAGTATGAAATTATTTTATACGCCAGGCATGAAAATATTTCATGCAGCTATTATTAAATCTCAGTCCCACAAAAGTCATGGGCAAAATTGCCAGTAACCAGGAGAGACAGCACTTTGGTCTAGGAGGCTATGTTTGCATATGTAGTGAACAAATGGGAGAAGCCTAACGCAAGGAAAAGAAATATCAGGAATGTATAGGACATCATAAAATCTACCATGTCAATAGTGAGTGCTGGGCAGACACATATGGCCTGCATCTTGTTCTCCAAATGAGTCCCATACAAGACTGCAGCATCACTTATAAAAAGATCCGACTTTGTGGAGTCTTATTAAATACTGTTTAGTAGGCACAGCTGTGCTTAATTTCTGCCTATATGGCCCTTGGTTTCAGCAGAGATTTTGAAGATGTTCCCATTAAACACCACAACTCTGGAAACAAAACTTACATGAGAATGCAAAGATGCAGAGCTCCTCCTTCATCAATTTTTTCCAGGCAGGCAACTGACTATACTGGCGGTAGAATAACACCAAAACCCTGTTTTTATGCAGAAGAGCTGGTGTGAACATTTTCTTTGGTTTGCCTCCAGAGGGGATAACAGTCTTCCTAGGATTTGGGCCTGATTATTCACTGTTTTCTCAAAAAGCTCCCCCAGGGCTCTGGCAGAGTTTGGTTTGTAACTTCTGAGACTCTGCCCCTGGAGATCTGCCAAGCCCTGCATTTGAGTGATACACGTGCTCCCACTTAATGGGAATCTACTGCCCCTGTCCCAAATACACACTCAGTTTCAGGCAGGGGGTACTACTCTTTCTCAGAAAACTTCTGCTTCCCAGGCACACAGCTATTGCCTCTGAGCAGTCACAGGGCTGTGGGATGCATGATGTGGCAGATGCCTGGATGCCTCTCGCACAGCACAACCTCTGCATCCTCTTGCTCAATCCAGGGTGGCTCTGAACCTCAGGGCCAGTGAGTTCATCTGGGCCCAGCCTGCCAGGAGCTGGTGAAGCAGCCAGCCCTCCAAACCACTGCACAGCACTCTGTCAGTGTCACCAGGCTTCCCGTGTGCTTGGCATGATGACTCAATTAAACCAAGATTTTCAGTCTGTTGCCTGGTGTTTCATTGGCTCAGTTCACTTAAACAGACATCTCCATAAGGTCAGCTCAGGAAGGGAATGAAACACTAGCCAGAAAAAAAAAAAAACAGTGTTTGCTTAGGGCACTTTTGCCTACCTAATAGAAATGCGCATGGGGCAACTCCACCTCTGCCTGATTCAGCTAGTTGCACAAAGTGGAGAAATGTTGAGGAAGATTCTGGATGCCTGTAGACATTATGGTAAAGAAAACAAAAAAAAAAGCAAACCAAGAAATAGGTTCCTAATCTAATAAATACACATCAGTATTTAGCCACCAAATTATATGGCATGATTTTGCATCCAGAGGAATATCAGTTGTTTTCTTGTTGAAGCTTGCAGCTGGTTAAAGGAAGACAAACACACTGAATCATTTTAACGACTTGTGTTACTGGGGAAAATAGAATATTTCAGTACTTACGCACTTAAATTTACAGAGGCTCATCGAGATGAAGATCTGTTGCAGGCTTACAAATAGTCTTCCTGGAGATACAGACATCTTTGCCTGGTATACTTCTGATCTTTATTTAATATGCAGCCAGAAAAAAACACTTTGCTTGCTAGAAAAATGCAGGCAGCACTAAACTTGCACAAAAACTTCTTTTCTGGTGGCACTACCATGGCACTGGTGGCAGAGGAGGCAGTGGCTGGTGTAGCTAGAAAAGAAAGCCTCTCTAAAACCAAGTTGCCTATCTGATTTTTTTCTTTCTCTCTCATTCCTCCCATAGGAATTCACAAAGTTTCATGGCAGCTATGCCTGTGGATATAAAATAGTTTGGCTTCTTCTCCATGAGCAGAAAACCTCATCCTGTCCCTGTAAGTTTATGGTCTATCCCTAAGTATTCTCTGGGCCTAAATTCAAGGGATGGCCTGTCCTAGGTTACAATGTAAAAATATTCCAGAAGGTATGTATTCTATCTTCATCTTCATGAGCTGTTGAAACCAGGAGGGGCAGTGTTTTCCTTGCCTCCTCCCCCACACTATCTCCTTTTAATGGGCTATCAATGCCTTGCCCCATGAGTCATAGATAACTCCCTCCGGGAGCCATTTCTGTTGAATGGGCAATCAAGGACCCACCACATGACTCATGGAATGACATCAGCCCTTTGTGAGATGCTCCGCCCAGGGGGAGGAGCTAAGCATTCCCACCTAGATATAATGTGGGAACTGGGACAGAAAAAGCAGCTCTTACCTATTGGTTTCCAGAGGACAAGAGCTACCAGACCTATCTACAGGATCACCACTTCAGCAGGACCACTTCATCTGGACTGCTACCATCACCCTAACTAGCAGAGGTCAGGTTGTATTCTGACTCTGTCAGTGGTTTTTGTTTTGTATTACTTGCATGTATCTTACTTCTTACTATTAAATTGTATTTCTAACTTGGAGTCTCACTGGTTTTGCTTTCAAATCAGCACATGGCCAAACAGGACTGACACAATATCAGGGAATAGGCTCCATTGATATCCAAAGGAGTCAGTCCAAAGTTTCTGAGATGAACATCCCAATCTTTCCAAACATCAGGCTACAAATTATATGGCTCATGGCTGTGCTGTATATACATATATGCATGTATAGCTATTTTCTGTTACTGCTGGCTTCCATATCTTTTAATAACAAAGTCTGCCACTCTGAAGGGCAATTGATTGTCACAGAAATTATTTTCAATGCATTCAATTTGTTTGTACCTGTCTCTGAGTAACCCCAGGACTCCATCCACACTGCTACCACTGTATTTTCAAAATTAAGTCTTTTCTCATGAACGCGGCAGAAGGACAAAATCAATCTGCGTCCCATCACACTGTGTGAATAAAGCTGAAGCTGTAGAATGATGCCAGATTGTGTATTTACAGCAACATTTTCTTTTAACATAAGCATTTTCTTAGCTCCCTTGGACCATCTTGAAATTTGAGCATGTGCTTAAATGCATTATTCAAGGTCAAAGGATTGACAGGGAAAGTGGCCAGAGAGCTGTACTCATTTAACGTCTTATACATGACTCAAAAAATTTTGATAGATCATAAAGGCTATCACTAATTTCTTTTAATTGATGAACTAAATCTTGGTATTCCTTTTTGTCAGCTGACATTTTGAGTAACTCATGACCCCAAGGTATATGGGATGATGAGAAAAATGAAGAAAGCAGTTGATGAGATTCAGGGCCCTCAAAATGTAAGTTGCCACATGCAAGCAAGGTGTTAAACCCCAATGATATTCCAGTATGGACTGTGCAAGCTCCTCTTCCCCAGACCAGGTCTGAAACCAGTGCAGGATTCACTGCCTTACAGCATTGTAATGATGCCAGCAGAGAGTAACCTTAAATAATATAGGGTTCTCATTCTCATTCATTGAGTAAATGTTGTTATTACCTTCCAGCTGTTTGTTACCACCCATCTGCCAGGCTACCATCTCCTGACAACAAAGTCAACAGGAGGGAGCTGGTATCTGAGCCTCAGCCATTATAATTTAGCCACTGCAGAGTCTGGCACCTGAGTGTGAACCCTCCCTGCTTGGTGGCTTGAACTGAATAGACAATGGGGCACAGCCTGGCATGGCTGAAAGGTGGGTACAGGCACGGTGGCTACAGTAACCCACTATTACTTCTGTCCTAGAGGGGCAATTGATGCCAAAGCCCCCTTCTTATGTAGGGGAGAAAATACATGTAGAAGGCAAATGGAAGAGTTCTGTACTGTACTCCCAGCCGCTGGCACTCAGATAACTAAATGCAAGTGTGTTTGTGGAGCCCACTGCAGCACCCAGCAAGTGACTCCCACTCCTCCCAGCTGGGAAACATGCCCAGCCCAGAGCAGTGAACAAGCCCCTGTGGGCTCCCAGTAGAGCTCTGCTACCAGCCATAGCACCAGCTGAAGGCACAGCCAAACTTGAACCAGCAGGGGAGACTGTACCCAGAGGCTGCTATCCCTGTTCTGCAAGGCCCCACCCACTGCTGCTGTTATACCCCAAATCCCTTCATTCCAGATGTGTCAGTTCCCATCAGGCCTTTCTCCCATGCTCACCCATCCACAATGGCTAGGATAGCACTCACCCATGTTTCCAAGCCCAAGGCTCGCCCTTCCAGGAGATTTCTGCCAATTGCTTTAAAAAATACAGACTCAGACAAAATTCCACAGAGTTTTGGATGCTGCCATACTTTCTGGAGCCATTACTAAAGAATGGCATAGATTATTCTTATTACGGAATCCACATTTAGACTTTAAATGTTCTTTCCATTTCCCCAGCTCAAGTTTGGACTTCTGTTTTATTATTAAATCTTTATTATTGCAATATATTTTTTAACTATTCTTGTTCATTATTACTTAGCTGTATTGGCTACTATGTTCATCACTGCTTGGAAACTTCTGTGTTAGGTCTGGTCTGGATAAATATCAAAAGGTTTGGATACTCTTCCAGAAGTTTTGAATATGCAAAATTGTCTATATTCCTGGAAAGGAATGGAAGTCAGCATATGAAAGAGAAAGAATCAGACAAAGCAGGGCAAATTAAAGGACAGACTCTAGTACCTCCTGTCTCTGGGAGAATTGCATCCTAGTGATTCTGCTCCTGCAGAGCTAGTGTTAATTTAAAGTGTTTGTGTTGTACCTTTTCCCTTTGTTATCAGGCTTTCCGTAATTGTCAGTGTTGCATATCTCAAGCCATGTGAGTTAATTAAGTCAGGAACCACAATTTTTGGAGCAGTATCAACATCTCAGACTCTGGCTGTGCTTACAGAAAAAAGAAAACTAAATTCACTTTTGAAACTGGGTCTGGCTTAAGTCTTCACCCAGACATCTGTGCAAGGCCTCCTTAACAGAATGATCTGGGGAAGGAGGAAGACCTTTGGTGGGAATCTTAGAATAAAATACCTGTGGATGACAGACACTTTTAAGCACATCTCAAGTAACTCCCCTGGAAGAAAGATAGATGACAGTGTCCAAAGTGCTGCAGAAAACAGCCACTTGTGTGCCCCTCCATGGCCCCCGAGGTGCCTCCATCCCCCTTGTGGTGGTTCCCAATACAGTCACAAAAGACACCTGCCCAGGGTAGCTGGGGCAGAGGAACAACTCTCCCAATAACTCCCCACTTGGGCCTGGAATAGATTTAATGTCTGCCCATATGGCCCTTGGTTTCAGCAGAGATTTTGAAGATGTTCCCATTATCACCACAACTCTGGAAACACAACTTAAATGAGAATGCAAAGACGCAGAGCTACTTCCTCATCAACTTTTCCAGGCAGGCAACCGGATTTGAATAGATTTGGTTGTGCCAAGGTCACACCAGGTCCTCTCAAACACAACACTATCATGGCAGAGTGGACCCCAGCAGAGCACTTGGCTGAGGATACAGGGATACCTCAGGAAATGCTGAAAAATCTTAAGACAAAGAAAACCAAGCCTGAGAAAATCTTATATGTTTTGTCTTCAGCTTTTGTAAAGATGGGGGTGTGAGATGAGCTGGATCAACTCAGAAAGTAGATTTATCTGGAACAGTGAAAACAGTTACAACCAAATCTCTCTGTCTGTCAGGGGAATACCAGCTTTAGCAACAGCTAAAGTTGAAGAAAGGGATGGGTCTTCATGTACTGGAGATAGAGTTGCTCTCTGGAGATCCCCTGTTACAGCTGATGAAATTTGCTAGAGCTGTTTTGAGAAAATTTCTGCCCAACTCTCTCCATTCACTATGGCTATAGAAGAACATCTGGACTTGAATCAACTTTTTGAAGAGCCACTTTTGGAAGCATTCGGATATTGTGTCACTTTTGTTTTCTATAGAAGAAACAGACCCATGAAGACTGTCAGTTTAAAACCATTTCACACAAACCCACACATTTTGGTGAAAAGGTTTGTACCAAAAATTTACCAAGGTCTAGCATGATCTAAGTGTAACTGTGCCATTTCCCTGTAAATTCTGGATTTATTTTAGTTATTTCTGCCTAGGAATGCCAAGCAATTAACATCCACTAAAGTATAAATGTTTATTTCACAAAATGCTCAGGCAGAACTGACATCAATTAACCATTTCAAACATCCCATAGTTTTTCTAGCTTTTTTTTTTCCTGCCACACACACATATTTCATTCTTAATACTGGGTAATGCTCCATACCAAGTGATGTGCGTGCAGAGATTATAAACAGTCACAGTGTGGTTTGTCTGCTGATACGCAGTTAATTCTGTAGCCTCTTTCAAGTGAATTTCCACCTTTCCATCTTCATGTAATGCCTTTGCACAGGAACTTAGAACACGTATCAGTTTGATTACATTAGAAAATGCAATCCAATCTGATTAAGTAATCTCAAGTAAAGGAGATTTTGATGCCAGGAACTCCTCTGCCTTCTAAATGTGGAGCTGAAATGTGGATTATTTGTGTTTCAATATAACCAGGCAAAGCAAAAACTGTGTTCAGCTTCACAAGGACAACGTTAATGAATTTTACCTCTAGGTACAACTGAGTGGAGAATTTTTCCATGTGTAACAGACACTTTTTTTCTGCAGCACTTTTGTAACTGACAGCATCTTTGTACATTATTTTAACTTTTTCAAGAACAGGACACAATTGCTTCACCCATTAGAGAATGTATAGCTCAATTGGATTAATTTTTCAGTTCACATCCGTGGCAAATTTAGTTTAAAATAATTTACATATAACATAGCCAAATGTAGCATTCCAAGTTGAGAATGAATTGTAATTACTAAATTACAGGTTTCTTCCAGTCAATCTTACACACATCTTAAAGAGTACTCCCATACTTGTTTTCCTTGAGACTTAATTATTGTACACCCTAAATATACCATCTTCTAATTCTCATTTGGCTATGAATAAAAGTTTAAAGTATTTACTTTCTGCATTACTAAGGAGAAGATTTTCAATTTCTCAGCTGTATATTTGTAAAAATATTTGATCTTAAACAACATACTATATATTAAGATGTAATGAATAAAATTGTCATTATTTCTGCTGCTGATGAGAGGTGGAATTTAAAATCAGACATATTGGTAATTTGAAATGCCTTCCTCCCCCTGGAAAATCAATGAAAATGAAATCCATAACTTATAATTTACATTCAGAATTGTACTTAATAGCTGATGACATATGATATGACTTATGGCAAGAAAATAACAGAAGGACTCTCAACCTGAAGAAATTTGAGCGTAGACATCTAGGGATAATAATCCGAAACTCAATTATTCCTCAGAAGGGAAAATGAGGAAAGTAATGCTGAAAGAAGCCTGAGGGTGATAGTAGAAAGTGTACTAAATGTGACTGGGCAAAAAAATAGAAAGAGAAATTTTTGGCTGCAAATTCAAAGACATCACCTCCTAGAAAAGGGAAGAAAAGATTCCACTCTATATGGCTTTGGTGTGACCACACTAGGAATACTAAATTCACTCCTGGGTACCTTATTAGCATCTAAAAGGGCAAGTTCAGTGGAGAGCAACAAAAGTGTCTAAGGGATTGTCTGGGTTGACTTTATGGAAAGATTAAAATAGTTTAGGGGTGGATTGGGGCACCTTTTATTCCCATGGAGTAGCACTTTAATTTTTATTCCATCCTTTTCCCCTACGTTTTAACAGGCCTACTTACAAAGCAAAATATTATGGGCAAGTATGTAAAAGTCTGGCCCTAAAGGTGTAAGTATTGACTAAGCAATGAATGGGGGAAGTTCCAATAGATATCTGTGTATGTCAAAAGGGTTAGTAACAACATTGGGCATAACTTGCAACAGGATGATATTTGTAATGACAAAAATGAAAAAAAAAAAAAAAGAAAATTTATTGACAGATCTTTTAGGGTATTGATTACTCTCATTAATTAAATTATGCATCTCTTGATACATTTAAAACTGTGCTTGCAGAGCACGGGTGATTGCACTCAAGAGAGCAATCCTGCTCTGGACAGGAGATGGACTGGATGGCTTAGTGGGTCTGTCTCTTTCTCCTTGCACTGACTTAGAAACCTTAACAAGAAATAGGATGTTACGAGACACTTAGTAATAAATATTCCCCACTGTCTAATGTAGTATTTGGCCAAAGCCCAGATAATTCCTGAAGTACACCTCAGGGCCTCATAATGACTCCAGTGCTAAATATCTTACAGTTTCACCTCTGCCTGGCTGGAGCAGTGAAACATTACGCAGTGTAAACAAGAAATCAGTCAGCAATCCTAAGCTGCAGCCACTAATTGTAGTGTTGGGGAGACTATTTGGATCTGCTAGAAATGGTGTTTAGATCGTTTTGTGCAGGATTTAAGTCTACTACAGCCTCCCTGGAACTGCTGCTTTCAGAGAGTTTCCCTGCCACGCCCTCTTCACGTGTCCTCTTCCTTCTTATCCAAGCCCAAGACTTCCATCAGGAGGTGGATCATCACCACTAGAGTCAGGAAAAAAAGTTCAGATCCTCTGGCAGACAGAGCTGCCACCCTGTGACCCTGCAGGCACTCAGCAGTGACTGTAGGTGTTGGTCAAAGAGGGCTCCTGTATGGAGCCTCGACAGCCCCAGCGCACCCACTGCAAGATGTCGTCAGCTCCCTCAGAAATCCCTCTCCCCAATATGTCAAACATTACATCATCTTTTTAGCTAGTAATGTTTTTAATGTATATATTTTGCTAGGCAACAGACTGATAAAGTTTTTGGCCTTTTAAAGTCACACAAAGTATTTATCAGCTTTGCTATCTAAACACTAAAAAGGCAATTAGCCCCATGAACATGAAACAGTTCACATTCATTTCAAGTGGTGTTCTGTGCCCATTCAAGTCCGTTACACACACACATACACACACATATATGGGTATATGGAGAAAATTAGATACAAAGGCCTGCTATAGAGAGGGACTGTATATGTATAAAATCATTATAAGTACTTGTCTCTCACACAGTCCTCAGTGTGTGTGAGTGCCAGAAACTAGACATGACATTCCAGACTGGAATGATGCAAGGAAGAAATATATTGCATTTATGGAAATCATTCATTTTCCTTGTTCCTCCTCTTGAATATAAATAGTATTTTCATTTATAAATTTCAAAGTGCTGTCCTAAGAATGGGTAAGAATCATTATCTTCATTTGACAGCTGGAGAAACAAAGAGCAGACTGTTTTAAGCAGCAATCTAAGGTCACATGAAGCAAATGAAGTCAAACCTCATCTCCCAAGCCTGACTTTCCCTTGAGAGAGCACACCAGAGAGCACACCACTCACAACTTTATCAGCTGAAACTCTTTGGCGGGTATGCTAATAGTATTGGCAACCGTGAGCCTTCACAGATCACGACGTAGTTTTCAAATGATCAGGAAATTTGCTTTAAATGCATAAGATTAAAACCTCCAAATAAATAAAATTGTGTTTCTTATATTTGTCTTCTCTTATCTGAGCCTTTGGAGTATGCTAAGGAAATAGTTTCCAGGTATTTCTACTGCCAGAAGATCCAGACTTCTTTCCTTAAAAAAAGAGGTGGGGGTGGTGAGGGGAGGAGGGGGAAGGGCAGTAGTAAGCAAACAGCTCTTAATACTGTAGATAAAATCTGCAGAGCTGTCAAAACAATGCAGAGATCATACCTACTGATCATACTGCTGAAGGCTGCTCTCTTTATTAAGTGGTCTCCCCACCCTACTGTAACCTAGAAGCAGATCTTGCTTTCAGATCCCAGTGATGACTCCAGAGAATGATAAACATCCCTCACCACCTCAGTCTGGATCCTCCAGACCTTCTTGAAAGTGCAACAGCTTGGGGTAGAGCTCAGACAATGCCACAGATGCTGTAGGCCTTTCTGAGTTGTTTTAACCCAGTAGCTGATGTGGCCAGAGCACAGCAACCCAGAGCAAGGCACACCCCAGCTTTCTTTTGCAATCAGAACCATTCTTCTCCCTGTACAAGACAATTCATCATATTCAGATTGGTAATGTGGGACCAAAGCTGCAACACAGAATGTTGGTCCCGCCTGAGATCATTCCTCCTGATGAAATTTGCTGGTGGGTTAACTTCATGCTGTGAAGCTTTACATCAGATACAGTTTATCTGCACCCTTCTTAATTAATGCCAGATGAAATTCACAACTCTGAAGCAGTGATGCTCAGTTTAAGGGGGTTTTATTCCTCTTAAGAGCTGTCTTTTTCAAACATCTCCAAATTAGACAATTGCTAGGGGCATTGATAGTTGTTTTCCTTTTAAGTCAGAGGCACTATTTGCCTTTTCAGTTCCTCAGTCGTTTTATCTTTCATTATGTTGAATCATTTTGAAAGCTATATCTTCCATTTAAAAGTCATATCCCATTATCTAGGAGGGAATTTGAAAAGGTCAGTGTTAAAAGAAAACACAAGCTAAAACAACCGCAACACTCAAGCCTTCAACACTAACCAACCCATACAATATTGAAGGTTAATTAGACTTTAAGAAAATGTGCAGGCAATACATGTGACACACTACTGATAAAATGACATTGCTTATAATGAATCAAATTATTGTAGAACCTCAGTGGAGCGCTAATCATGGACAAATCACTGGAAAAAAATTTTATGTTTCTTCAGGCTGGGATCTCTTTCAGCTAATAAACAAAACTATACATTGTGTGTGGTCTTCAACAATTTCAGTTCAGTTTTACTCAGTCTCAATGCACTTGCATATATGTTGCACAAAATAACAGCTGTAGTATATGACAGCCCTGGAGATACTGGGTGGTCTTTGAAGAGTGTGAATTAGCAGTATGTTGTGGGGTTTTTAATGGGGATTGTGAGATAGCCCAATTTTTTCTCCATGTCTGCCAGCATTTAGGTATTAAAACAGACACAGTAAGTGCTGGGTAGAATCACATATGGACATTTGAAAAACCGAAATCAAGTTAAACATGTTATTCAGCTTTCATTCCTCTCTCAAAGTCTTAAAACTGCATGCTGGTGCACACTTGCTGAAGCATGAAAAATAAAGTATGTGTTGTGACTGGATCTCATTTTTAGCAGAAAAGGTCTAAGTGTGTGCCCTGTATATAGTATGGGCATATAATGTGCTCTGCTGCTAATAAACAAATCGATTTGATCTCAGAACCTGATTCTTGTTTTTCAGATAACTTGTTGACAGACTCTGGTAAATGCAATTGCTCAGATTTCTTCATGCTGTAACCCTTGAAAATGTTACAAACACTTTTAAAACAGTGTTTTAAATCTGCAGACACAGGAGCACACAGAATCCATATTGCTAACACATGAATGGCCTTTACCATCTGCAGAGCCTTCAATCAACTCCATTATAGTCATCTCAAAGACAGACACAAAATGCGTTTGACAATATCCCTGTTTCATTAGATAAAATTTCACTATGTGATCTCTCAGGCAGCCCTCACCTTTAGAGGAAAACACAGACCTCATCTATTTGACTTTGCTGTTTCTGAGAATTCAGAAATCCAGACAAATGAAAATCTTATATTTGAAAGAAGTAGGAGGAGAAGGACTCAGGAAAATAAAGAATAATTTGTTCTGCAAACTTTGGTTTGATGGCACTTGGATACACTAAGACATGTTTCTTGACAACCTGCTGGGGAGCAAAAGTCACAGATACTTGCAGATATGTAATCACAACATGAACATCGTTCTGCAAAATGTTTAATCAAAACGAGCAGGCAGCATGAGTTCATCACAACCTTAATTCAAGCTCTTGAAGATAAGGCATTAAAATGTCTTAAACCAGATCATGTTGCCTCCCATTTCAGTTAATCATTAAACTTATTCCATCTGTTTGGGGTTGTAGCCCTGACTGACTCCCTCTGAATAGAAATTGATGCATGAAAGCATCACAGAGGCAGTTCTGTCTGTACCATGATTAAAACACACAGAGAGATATCTGTTCGGACTGTTAGACAAAATAAAACCACATTTTCTTCCTTTTGCATACCTTCAAAACACATCCCTCTTTTAACCCAAACTGTTAAAAGGGTGTCCTTGTCACTGCAAAACTGAAGAAAACAGTGGAAGTTGGAGCACATCTTTTAACACTTTCCAGGCAGTCAGTTTCAGCCCAGAGCAAATAAGGGTCTGGTAAGCTGCCTTCCATCTTCTCAACTATTCTTATCTCTAGTTCTGTTTCTAAGGTCAGTAAAAAACATACAGAAGTGATTATGCAGGAACTAGCTCTGAGGGATTACATTATTTGTCAAAGAAGTAACAGTGAATTCAATATACGTAAATCTCTTCTCCTTGTGCAGTAGAGCTGTGCTCAGGAATACCAGTGGGATACTGTTAGGAGTAATTTCCTAGGCAGTTTACCTTTGGGGGAAGTTTGTGGCTGATATAATAAGAAACCCATTTTTTAAAGAATCCACAAGTTGCAATGGACAGTCCCACGGGCCCTTTCTGCCAACAGAAACAGCTGATTTACTTTGCATTTTTATCAGTGACCCAGAAAAAAAAGTAAAATCCTTGCTAGGAAATTTGGCAGATGACACAAAGACTGGAGATGAAGAAAGAAGAGAGGTCACTGATGCGGGATTTTTTAGTAAGCAAACAGCACACTTTCTAATCCACCCCAATACAAAGATGCAAAGCAGCTGTGACCATAGTAGGTCATTATAAAATATGACTCTGTCCTGGAAAGGAAAGACAGCCTGATCATGGAGAATACCCAATCCCGAAGGACTTGTAGTGGCCAAAAGACCAAATTTTAATGCACGGGTGAGAGAACTTTGGAATATGGAGGTTGTCTCCTGGGGTGTCAAAGGGCACTTGAGGGCTGCCAGAATATGGACTCCCAGTGAGGAACATCAGCCTTCCACACTGTGGTGTCCCAGAGGCTGCCATATGGATGTGTGAGTTTGGTGAACAAACCATACACTTTAGCCCACCACATCACCTTGTAAGTATTTCAGACACAGTCTAGATGCAGCCAGTTCATCCCATCCTGGTGTTGATAAGCTGTAAAGCAGAGTAGGTGAAGAAAATTTGCCTCACTGGGAAAAAGAAGGATTGCATTTGATCAGCCTGTAAGAACAGAACTTCATACTGGGCTGTGTGGTACAGGAGATGGAGGTGTAATACCACCCAGAAGCTGCAAGTGGAAACTGGGAAAGTTCAGACTAGACTTTAGAAGTGCTGATGTTTGACTACTAGAAGAACCACCCAAAGGTTTTGCTGGGTTCCCTGCCCTTAGCAATTTTTTTTTATTTGAGACAAGATTCCTTTTAGAAGAGCATCAAATGTGCTAAGCATAGCAATATCTTTGGCCTCCTAGTCCACAATTTGATGAAGCCTTCTCTGATTTTTCTTTTTTTCCCCCCCATTTCAGAAAATTTGATTTAGAGGGAGTACTGCTGCAGGAGCATCAGAGATGTTTTTGCTGACTTTCTTTCCAAGTGGATGTTTCAGAAGACAGTCATAGACTATGGTAGGTGAGGTGACAAAGGAATTCAACTCCCATGTGATACTGCATTACTGAGCATGATAAGGATTTCAGACAGGCCTGAATGGAGGAATCAAGCCAGCTTTCTTCCTTCATGCAGACCAGGATTAAATCTGGCACTTCCCACTTGAACAAAGACATGTTTTTTGCAAATATTTTTTTGATGAGAGCAAGAGTGCAAACATGGACCTATTTAAGGGCCCCTCTAGAATGGGAAGCATCACTGGGGCTGGAGACCTAATAGAGGCTCACCTAAGAAAATCAGCTGGGGATGTCAGCATATATAGATCTTTAGTTTTCTCTATATGAGAGGCTATAAATAGGCTTTTGGAAAGCTTGGAAGCTTACACAGTTATTGCTTGTTATTTTAAAATGTTAGTGTGGGTTTCAAGCTCATGAAAAAATGCAATTGCTGGTGAAGACCTGTCTAGCCACACAAGGGAGGAGCAAGAAATTCAGGTTCTTCCATCCCACTCAGCCTTGCCATGGAGGAAAGACCAGGTCCTGGTAAGTTTTAGTTTTTATGAACAATTTAGCCCTCAGGGCCCTCCAATGGTCTGAGCCAACTTGGATGCCTCCTTTGTGATACAGATATACGTTACCAGCCACTCATTTATTTTTCCTTATTTTCCTTTTTATTATTAAATAAATATAGAAAAAAAAAGTGCTATAGCACAGAGTTTGTCTGAGATTGTCTAATGCTCCCAGGGATATTTACAGGACCTTCCACCACACCTGTAGTTACCGCATCTCACTGAAAGGACTCAAGGGAGATACTTTGGCAAAATATGTCTCTTCAAATATGCTGCTTTGCATTGGATGGTGAGATCATCACTGTAGGACTAGTGGTTCCTAAAAAATTTGGCTTGTGACTCCTTGCAGGCTCACTTACCATTTGAGTGTCCTTTCCCAGCAGCACACAACTAGAACCCAAATGATTTGAGCAGAGCCCTTTGCAGATTCTGTGTCTTATTGTGAAATGTTTTCACATTAATTCTAGCTAGGAGGAAAAAAATCAAGCTGTTCAGGAAAATACGCTTTATTTAATCTTTTACTTTATATTTTATCATTAGAAAAGGGCATAAGTTGGTTTCTGGGTGGGATGAGTCAGATGGAGCTGATGACCACTAGCACTGCATTTAAACATTGAAGTAAAATAACCCCCAACTTCTTGTAAACATCTGATTTTAAAAACACACACCAGTGGTTAGAAGCTGACAGAAATTATTAGCAATAGTCTCTTTTGCATAGAAATAGGTTCATTACCATCTTTTCCAACCTAAACAATTCTATGATTCTTTGCACTTATAGCAGCTGGCATGAGCCTGGCATGGTGTCAGCAAAGACCTGATCCTAAGAAAAATACCAGCAAGCCAGGGTGTATTCTCTTCTCAATCCCTGCATAACATACTCCCATTGACCTCTGCAGGAGTTTTGTGCATTTATGAAAAGTATGGTTCAAAAAATGAAAACCAGCCAATTTTGCCTTTTCAGCTGGCAGACCTGTGAACAAGGCTGGGGCTGCCTTTAAAAGACTAGGGTAGAAGTGCTGTATTTTGCTTAATCACTGGAGCCTAATAGAGGGTACCCAACAAGGAAAGAATAAATAAATCACAAGTTACAACCAAATAAAGTTCTTAGGTAAAATCAGATTTGTTAGAGGGTATAGTGGTTCTTTTGGGGTTTGTTTTTTTTTTTTAAATTCAACAGAAACTTGCCCTCTCATGATGCACTGCCTGCTCCTATGGGTCTGCCCACACTCAGATTTCAAAGCACATTTGTGGCTTGTTGATCCCTAGTGTAGTTTGGTTGCTTTTTTTGGTCGAAGACTTTTCCGTATGATTACACTCTAAAAGTATGCCATAGATTACATGGTCCTTAACCAGGTTACAAGGAGAGAACACAGGCCTGCATTTAGGAAAACATCTTTAATCTGAATAGGAGCACCTTCAAACATTCAGCCTACAAACTTTTGCATTATTGACTTGGTTAAATGCAGGGACAATTCCTGCAAATGTCAGGCATGTTCACAGAGGAACAAAATTGCTCATTATTAAATATAAAAGCAAAGCAAAAGAACCTGAAACACAACCTGAACGTTTGCAGGATTTGGCTTCAACAATGGAAAGCACAATGTTAAAAACTTGGTGTAAAAAAAATCCTGTAATTTTTACATTCCTTCTAAAAGACCAAATCACATCAGATTTTTGTCAACTCTTCAGTTAAAAGGGGGTGAAAAATACTGACTATTAAAGAAGTGAATGAAATGGCCTGTGAGACTTTATAGGTAACACAAAAATCACCATCGAAACAATGATCCCCTCACAGTTGAAAATACTGACCTTTGCTGAAGAAATTCACAAGTCCTGAACACAGTGTTTGCTGCTTAGTCCAATTTCAAATCAATTGAAAGAAGCAAAATACAAAGAGAAAGGTCATATTGACTTAGTTTAACAATCTTAATGAATCTTGGGCCTCTGTTTTGCACTTCCAGTGGAAATATGAACACAGTGGCTCATACTCTTCCTCTCTGTGCTGATTCTAAAAATACAGGTGGAAGGAATAAGCTTTTGCTCAGCTTGATCCCCCAACAGCAGCATGTCTCTGTTTCAACAGAGCCTAAAAAACAGCTTCCTTATTTTTAGGAAAAAAACATTTACTAAAAGAAGCTCTTGTTGACAAGAAAAGGCACTCATATTTGAATATTAAACATTTCCAGCACTGTAAGTATGAGGGGAAAGGTAAATAATTTGAGAGTCACATTCAATAAGGAAGAGACTCTGAAGGATTTCTGTACAGGGAGTATTTTCTGCTTCCCAGTAGCATTTGTTCTGTGCTAAACCAGAGTATTTCTTGGGACTTCTGTTGCTTATAGGTATACCAGTCATGGACTCAGCTGAGTAAGGTACTGTACAAATGCAGAACAGAAAGACAAATCTAAGCCAAGAGCTTAGAGATGGATGCTTACAGACAGCTGGGGGAATAGAGGGAAACAGTGACATTATAATATTTGAGTCCTTATTTCAGATAGTGACAGGCACAATGACAAATTTTTTTTAAAGCAGCTGCTTCCTCTGTCAGCCCCAACCCTGCCATCCCTCAAGCCTAAATGAAATAAATCAGTCTGTTAATAATGACTGAGCTGCACTGGCAGCCAAGGTCAGAAGTCTAGTGAAAGACAAAGGGTTAAAGTTTACTAAGCAGTTACAAACCACCAAAAACAGGTCTTAAAATGGGAAGTGTCAGGCAAGCCCTTAATAACAGGTAATTCTACCAGCCCCACCCATAATTATGGTACTTGTCTCCCCACCCTCTGAATGTCAATTGTTTCCATCAATTGCAGGCTTGTCAGAGCACAGACAGTGCCTCGGCAATGTCTGCACACTGCCTTTCAAAAATGGGGTGGTTTTTTATCTGAGCTTCTGAGAAGGTGCTGCAATACATGCATTAAATAATAACAGCACAAATAATAGCAATAATAACAGGAGTATCAGCTCTGTGCACATCCAGCTATGTCGATGCTATCATATCCCCTGTACTGTTTCGGGCAACCTTGAAAGACTGTGTGTAGACGTATTGAAAGGAATACATTTATGGAACATCACATAGTCCCCATTAGGAGATTTTTATGGTCACATTACCATGTGCTTTGTCTTCAAATGGAGACTTCACTGGCTTTTCCACCCATAAACAAGAAAAAATACTTGCCACACTCATTATCACTCAGTCTCTTGGTTCAGATTTTCTCTCTGATGTACAGCTGCTTCATTCTGTTTTTTAGTTCCAACAAGACGTATTATTGTCGCCTTTTCTGTAACAATTTCCTTATACTTCTGAAACTAGGCGGCAGTCAAGAATAGTACTATGAGCCTGAAACTGGTACACACTAAGAAATGTTTTAGATGTGAAGAGATGGTTAAATATTTTTGTTTAGTCAATATTTTACACATTTACTACTTTTTGGGTTAGAAGGTTTTTTTAAAATTANTCTCTTTTGGGGGACTTAATGAGCGTGCAAATCACATCGAAACTTCTATACTTGGTGATTTGATAAGAGTTGCTTTTTAAACATCTGACTCAATGTTCAAGAAAGAATAAAAAAAATGAATTTTCAAATAAATAGTGGTTTGTGAAGCAAATTAGGGAAGACTTTGAGAGACTCAGTGCCTCAGTGAACAAGCTCCTGTGTATTTGTAATAATGTAACTCACAAATCACAGTACATCAAGTGTGGTGCTTTGATTGTGAAAATATGCAAGAATATCCTTTTAACTATCTGATCAGCTCCACACTGAGCCCTCACACTACAAAAAGGTCAGAATCCAAAAGGGTTAAGCATGGACTGACAAAAGGATGAAAAGGAAATCATCAGAATGTGGGTATATAAAGGTATTGAGGGACATTCCTAAAAGTCAGTATCAGTTTTTGCACTTCTGGCACAGGATCAGACATGAATTTCAAATAATGAATAGATTCAGATATTCTGTACTTTTCAAAAACATGAAACTCATATTTATCTGTGCCCACATCAAAAACTTCTCTTATTTTTTCTTGCTCAAGCCTCCATTGTTTCGAAAATTCATGCAAAAAAAATTCATTATTTTTATTTTTTTTCACACATTTTCACCTGTTTAGAACATCATACCCTGTCCTGTCTTAGACCATAGAATTTGTACAGTCACTTACTGAATTATGCAACACAAGAGTTTACAAAACAATGCATGGGTGAAATTTGCTAGTCACCTGGTGTGAAAATTTGTTAGAAAGAAATGGGTTTGAGAGAAAAAAAATCCTCAGGTGCTGGCTATTTCCAGGACCACCAAAAAATGCTTTGGATCCTAAATGCAACAAGCAAGTTAGTGCGTTACAGGAATGGAGAATATGCTCCTGCCCCTCAGTCCAGCTACAGCAGAGCCTTAAAAGGGACTATTGCCCTGTTAAAGGACCTTCCATGGTGGCAGTGCTAGGGTGAGAGACTCACAGGGTGAGGGGCTGACTACAAAAGGCCCTTGGTGATTTGTGTTCAACTTTCCTTTTCCTAGGGGCAGGATGTTTCAGTAAGAAAGAGTTTGCTGGCAACCTGATCCTCCCTGGAGTTATGGACATCTTCAGAGGAGATGTGCTGGCAGCCAATGTTCCCCCCCTCCACTGGGTTTTTCCTGTTCACACTGTGGATCTCTCCCACAACAGACCTGATCAGAGCCTTGTCCTTACCACAGCACAAGCTCAGCCATATTCAAGTCCTTTGGTAGCACGCACAACATCAGGAAGCCTCACCACATTGTTTATGTGGCAAAACGGGTCCATTGTGTAGTGGTATTAACCAACTTCAAAAAAATAATAATTGGAGAAGTTGTGTGGCTTCTAAATGGGAGCAAGAACCTGATGGTTGAGAAAGGCAGTGCCAAACAGAGCAAGACTGGGAAGACAAAGGAAGAAGCTTATGAGGAGGAAATAACTACTAATCCAGCCTTTTGACTTAGGGCTTCTCAGAAGCCATAGAACCTTTGTCTCTGTCCCACAGGATTTCACATGCACCAGGGATAAATAAATCTGTTGGCAAAGTTGGCAGAGCCTTTTCCCCACTCCTGCTCTAGAGGTTTTGGTGCCCAGAGCTAAAAGCTTCACACAAAGACACTTTCCAAGCCATCCCTCTGTACTAGAGGAAATCTGATGCAAAGAAAGAGAGCCTGATTTGTCCAGCCCTGCAGAAGGGTGAAAGAAGAGCTCAGAAATTGTAAAGCCATGTCCCAGCTCAAAACCCTCTAGCCTTAGAGCACCTGTGGCTTGAGATGTGGCACAGCCTTCTCTGGACTGGCGAGTGAGCTGGCTCAGGATGGGCTACAGGGACCCCTGGGCACACACAGCAGTACCTCCACATGCTGTCTCCCCTCCAGCCCCATGGATGTTGCCTACAAATTATAGCCAGAGATGCTGCTGTAACGGCAATATGTCTGGGAAAGGCTTAATTCAAATCACACTTCTCTGGCAGTACACAGGAAGAAAGATGGGTGGAAGAAAAAAGGCAGAGCCAGCTCAGTAGCAAATATTGACACAAAACAATAACAAAATATTATTGTACAAACCCAAACAGTGAGCAGGGGCATCTGTGGATGAGTATAGCCCAGGAAAGAGCTTCAGACTCATGCATTCATGTTCACATTTCTAGTGCTAAAGAATATGCTTGTAGAAATGGAACCTGCATAAGCACAGGTTACAGAAACTTACAGGAGGTAAATAAAAAAAACAAAAGTAATTTATAATTATGCAGGAGGGCAGATATTACCAAATATAATAAAGCACTAATGCAATTGCTCAGTTTGGGGCTTGTTTGTTTGTTAGTTTTTAATGAGGATACTGCTGGCATCCCTTAGCTCTAAACAAATGCTGTCTTGATTGGGTGCTCAGCACCAGCAAGGATTAGGCTCACACTCAACATCCACAGTAAAGCTTAATCTTGAGTCACATTAGCTCATTAACAAAAAATAATCTCTACTTTGTTACAGTCATATGTACAGCAATACAAAGTTGACAGTCACACAACCTGCATTATACAGGTTGTCTTAGACTTAACTGCCCGCATTTC
Organism: Bombycilla garrulus; assembly: GCA_013400315.1. Lineage (NCBI taxonomy): Eukaryota > Metazoa > Chordata > Aves > Passeriformes > Bombycillidae > Bombycilla > Bombycilla garrulus. Next base: position 21,187 of record VXBU01016165.1, read on the forward strand.
TCCTCTTAATTTTTGTTTGCTGAGGGAAGAGTGGTTTATGATGGAAAAGAAACAGCTTGTTGTACCTTCTCTCCCCCTCCATTTAATTCATCAGGTTGCATGAGCTTTCTTAATAAAGCCAGCCATGATTTCCACCGTGTAGTGTTTTGTTGTGCAAAGTTGCTGTTCTCCACCACTTGCATTTCTGCTAGGGAGGCCTGGGTCAACCACAGTTTCTGAGTTTTCCTGAATGCCAAGCAAGGCATTTTACTTGGCAGACAGCAAATTTGCAAAAGCAGTTGCTAGCAGGAGTGAGGAAGGGTATGGAGTACTCCATTAGCTGCCTAAATTAACCTGAAAACCTGTCCCTCAGTCCTGCTTCAGATCTCCAGTTTTGATTTGTATTTTCCTGCCCTGTGTGATGTGGTCCTGATAACCTCAGCCAGGCAGTGCTTGGGTACTTCCAGCAGCATGAAGCGGTTAGATGGATGCACAAATTATGAAATATTGATCCAATTCCCCCACTGAAATCACCTACCAGCCAAATATGGACATCCTTTGAGAACATGAATAGCACCCTGACTCTTAAAAGCAAAATACCAGGAATCTGAGGTAAAGAGTCTAAAGCACCACTCATTTGTGCCACCAGCTGTACTTAGGAGAAAGGACACACTGACTGGGCTGTGGAAATACCTGCAAGGAAGTTTGCAAAAGTGCATTTTCACCCTGTGCTTCATATGCAGAAATTATATACTATTTACTTACTTGGATGATGACTGGGAGACATATTAACATGAACTATTATGGAGGTGAACGCCTCAATTTTAAGAATTCATATCCCCGTTGTCACTCCGAGAAAATTGCTATGGACACAGATGGAAGCTAAGCCTAACTAATAACTTAAAAAACAGATATCTGAAGTAGACATGAAGAAGCTGCAGAAAACGAAACAGGAGTTTGATACAAAAGCAGCCTTGAAACCAGAACCATTTTCACTGGCGTGGTATATACATCTCTGTTTAAGTGATTATACGTTTTCTTCATTGGGCAAAAGGGATTTGAGACATGCAAATTCTAGTTTAGGGATGAGTTGTGTAACGTCACATTTGCTCGTGAGTAATCCCATTGACCTCCCCAGGCCGCCTCATGTGAGCAGGCGCTCCTCAGCACTGCTGCGGGGTTGTTTGCAGCGCATTTCTGCATCTGCGCCACCCGCCCTGGCGGCACCGCGCCTGCCCCGCTCCGGCACCGGGCCTTCCTCGGGCTCCTCCGAGCGCCATAACGCCGCGCCGGAGCACCGGGAAGAAGCGTCCTGCGTGAGGCATTAGTTGAATCAGTTCTCTTAGGATACGCACTGTACTTTTTTTCACGATCGTAGAAAGAACGTTTCAAGGTTACTCTGCGAGAATAATCAATCTTTTAAAACACATAAGTTCTCTAATTACATTCGCAAAGAAAACAGAAAAAAAAGCAAAAAGAAAGCGGTGCGTGTGCTGTGGCAATGAGAAAAGCTAGTAAAGTCAGTACAGCTGAGCCCCTAATTTTGTCTTTTCACCCAGTTTCAGACAATTAGGTCTGTGAACAGTAAAAAAAAGGGGAGGGGGAAGATGAAGAAAGAAGCACGTGGTTCATTTTTACAACACAGGGTCCAAATGAAAAGAGACCACTTGGCTACATCTAACTTCCCATCTTCGTAGTCTGAAGTATGCTGCAACACGCTACTGGTACATGCTTGTAAGGTAACTAGTAACTGGCTTCCATAAACACTACATTTACCAGAAGNCTTAGTTCACTGCTCGTTATACAAGCCAAATTGCAAAGAGAATTTTTTCTCTGCAATGAAGTAAATGGAAGAGCCAACACACACAAATATGCATCTGTTACTAATGAGATGTTTACAACCCCTGCCTTGCCAATTGCACATATGTAATACCTCGCTTGGTCCTTAGCTATAGAGCTCTGGTTAAGAGACAATAGATGCAAATTAATTTCTAAACAGACATCATCTCTTCAAGCCTGGACAGGACTTGAAGCATTGTTAAATATTTTTAAATGCACAGCTCTCTACCAAGGCTTTAGAACCCTTTCTTCCACTCTTTGCTGATGGTAAAAATGTTCAGGGGACAGGATAAGATATTTATAATAACAGGATATTTTGCTCTGCACTTTGTTTTAGCATGTGGGGGGAATAATAATTGTATTCAGACTTGAAATGGCTTGGGTTATGCAGTTCAGAGCACAAGCACCTGCTGCAAATTAATTTGTTGTAGCACATTTATTATCTCATAGCTTCTATTTAGGCTGCAGCTGTTGCTACTACATTAATAATGTTTTTTATCACCACTGTATACAACAGGTTATGGTAATAGAGAAATTTTGGGGTGTGGGGTGTTGGTTTGGGTGTTTTTAAATTTTATTTCCCAGAAAGAAAAAAGATGGGAAGAATATAACACATAAGCATTGATCAGGCATTTAGCCTTCTGTTTATTAGCTGATTTGAAAGAGAATGGGCAAGAGAAATTAGAAAAGAGTAACAATAGACAAAGATGGCGCGTGCAGAATTTGTGAAAGCAAGAAAGAAGAAGAGATGGGGAAAGAAGGAAAGAAGGAAAGAAGGAAAGAAGGAAAGAAGGAAAGAAAGAAAGAAAGAAAGAAAGAAAGAAAGAAAGAAAGAAAGAAAGAAAGAAAGAAGGAAAGAAGGAAAGAAGGAAAGAAAGAGAAAGAACACCGCAGTGCTGGGGTGGTGAGTGTTCGGGTGGGGGCGGGGAAAATGCTGCAGTTTTCGTGAAATAATAAGGTGGAAAAAAAGGCATACAAAGAGTAGGTTTTTCATTGTCTGTAAAATATAAACACAGATGAATTCTGTCTTTGGTTTGTTCATGCTTTTCACTCTGCACAGCAGGGATGTTCTTAAGAAGTTGCCCTCTGCGAAATTTCGCTAAATGGAAACCGTGGACCCTGCATGATGCGATTATAATCACACCAGCCATCCCTTTTACATATTTTTTTGTTTAAAATCCAGTAATGCTTCTTGTTTTTAAAACATATATCTATATCTATACGTACATCTAAAACTGCTGGTTTATGTACCCCCAGCAAAGTGCAAGCTGAAGCTAAAACTGGCTGTATCCAATCTGCAAATCTCCATGGACTCAAAAACAATATAAAAATTTTTAGCTGATAAGAACATGTCTGCTGTCTGCAGTCACTGCAATAGCTCACCATGTTGCCTACTAACCAAAAGATCAAAAATTATCGATTTCATGGTGCTGCGTGCTTGGGATAGAAAAGCTACTTTAAAATTTGCATTATTTAAGAAATTAATTAAGAGAAAAGATTCATGTTTTAGAGAACTTTGGAATGTAAAAAGGCTTTATGTTTTAATCTTATAAATGATTTACTATAATTCTATTATTTTTAGCAGCTGGGGTTTGGAAATGATTTCTTTTTGCCGATGAATTTAGGATTTTGCCGCAGTATACATCTGCAGTCCCAGAATCCTCTGGTAAAATAATCCCTCCTGTGATGGGGAAACGCCTTTAACCTTTTAGTGAATGAAAAATATGCAACCATTTTGAAATAAAAAGGGGGAAAGAATGATGATTTCTAAGAGCTGGAATGAAATTTACTGTGAATCAAAAGAGCAAGGAAAGGAAAACATACTGTAATCGTGCTGTGGCATTGGAATTTCTAGCCGTTGTCTCCATCACTCCTACCCTTTCTCCAGCGGTTTCCGTAAATATGCCTGGAGTATGGTGTCACCCATATCTCAGGTGGGTGAGAACTCGAGAACCAAGGCGGTCAGAAACAGCGCTTCCTTGCCACAAGTGCATAAATACTACAACCACCACAACCTCCATGCTGCAGGCTTTCAGGAAAATTTTGATTACCAGTCACTGAAATTCATTTGACCAGTGGATTCGTGAGGTGACAGGGCTGCGTTAGGGGAGCCAAGCCTCCAGAAAGCATGAGGTGTTTACAGCTGCTCAGGGCTTTCAGCTAAAAAGGGAGAGGGAATTTTACTGCGGCATAAGGAAATTCTGAAGCCCTAATCCAGGCACAGCCTTATTCAAATGAAACTACTACTCTGATAGTCTCATATTTTCAGACTGCACGGTAATTAAGAAAGAGTGGTCTGAACAGAAAAATCATGTCTTAATGATTTACTATCTTATGTTTTAAGATTATATATAAGAGCCAATTACTCGGAATAAGGAAATCTGGCCTAAAGCTATTGAAAGAAAAAGGCAAAATTATAGATCAGCTACCTTCTTAAAGACAGCTTCCTATATGAGTACAGCTATGTATTTAGAGTATTGACAGTTAAAGGGTTACAACTCTCAGAAATCAGAGACATGTGGACAGAGTTTGATTAAGGAAGAAGGAGGTTGGTGTGACACCTCTGCAACTGGTTTTGTTTTTTCCTGTGTTTTTGGATGTCTTTTCTGCCAGGGTGCCTCAACACAACCATTGCACTTGTTTTAAATGAGGAGTGTGAGACCAATAACCATTAAGAGAGAGGTACACAGATATTTAAAGGAAAACTTAGGTGCTGCCATAGATGCAGTGATGACAATGTTTTGATCAGTATTGTGGATTTTTGCTCACATGATCATGCATTAAATTTTGAATATAAAGCCATCCTGATATTTGTTTGACTAGTAGTAATTAAAATATATGTACTGGGAGATGCAATGCTTCATGTTTAGTCTGTTCCACTGCTTAATATGCCAGTAATCAGTTATTCTGATGAGTAATTCCTCAGCTACTAACTCAGCTGGAGACTTTATTCTTAGTTTTTGAAACATCTGATAAATAAATGGTTGTAAGAATTCATGTGTACTGAATTAACGAAGGAAGTATTAAGGCATATTGCATTTATCCATAACAAACACAAGGGAAAGAACAACTTTTTTTAAAGATCAAATTGGTGGCCAATGACAATTCTATTTCTGATGCTTGCAAGCAACATTCATAGACTACTCCAATTTATGTCATTTGAACCAGTTAACAAGATTTTTTGATCATTATCTTCTGTACTAATTTATTACTAATTTGTAGGGTCTTTCTTTCCTTCAAAATCACCTGGATACACACACACATTTTGGTTGTTTGGGTTTTTTTGGATTTTTTTTTGCATAATTTTTGAGAACAGTAAAATCTCACCATTATTTTTATTTTGAATCATTCTATTTTTCTTTGTCCATAAAGAACAAATTTTTTTTTCCACTGAAACTGAGCCTGATTGGCATAGCTATTTACTTTAGCAGAGTAAAGACCCTGATGTGTATTAATAAAACAGAGGTCTCAAGTATGAGGAAGAAGTTACATTCAATAGTCCTGTGTCTCAAAGGGTGCTTATATATCAGAAGCATCTCCCTCTCTTTTCGCCTTCGCTCCCATATGAAAGTGAGAGTATGTGACTTTTTTAATACACTACAACCTCACTTGGCTGGAAAAAGACTACTTTTCTTTTTTTCTTTCTGGTTAAGAGTATCAGAATGATGTATCTGTTTGCTGACAAGTGAATATATACTTAGTGTCTGAAAAAAAATATCTGTAGTTGATTCTTGAATATGTTCCTAGAGCATGCACAGTTAGAAACCAATTATGCATACATTTTTAAGATCCATATGGGAAATCAAAGATTCAGGCCCAGAGCCCTAGATATTTCTGAAATTGGTAATTTGGCTTTGTCCTTACATTAGTACCACGGCTTACTCCTTTGTTACTATGCTCCTTACAAACATAGTTAAACACCAGGATTTCAGAAAGTTGACCATCTAAATTTACATTTAACTGTTTCTTATTTTTAATTAATGGGCTTCCTACTTTTACCATACTAAAAATTGACTCTCAAAAAGCAGTGCTAAGGATGAAAAAAAAAAAAAGAGTTAACAAAAAGATTTAAATCATTATCTTTTAAAATCCAACCATGAAACTCTCCTTTGCACTGAGGATTTCTTACTGCAAGGATACAAAATGGAAATGTTAGGAGACTGCTTGACCTTCTGAAAAAAAATATGTCTGCAGCATATTCTTCTAGTAAACTGCCACCAAAACAAACATATTAAAGTATAAAAGAGCTCAGAGGAAACTTCTGAAGCTGCATAGACACACTCAGTGCTTCTTGGGGAGGAAAGGAAAACAAGTAGATAAGGAAGAATAACCGGATTGTTTGTGAATTTACTGATGAATCCCCGCACTGTAATATCCCATATAACATTTATTCTTCTTGTTTTGATAGGGGAACTTGACACACTCTACTTTAAAAACCATTAGGAATATAAAATGTATTTTAGAAATATTTTTGTAATTGAGAGAACACCAAGAAGTTAATCATAATTGCAATTTGGCTATTAAGATACTTATTTTTCTGGAGTAGAAGTTAGGGGATTTTTAAGGTATAGTTTTAGAAAATGTTTAGCTACCTAATAGCCAAAAATTGCAAAGCTGATACGAACCAAATTTTCAAGCAATGTGTCTAGATTCAAAAATATACTAACCACTTTGCAGTGAAACAAATAGAGATTAAAATTATATACAACAACTCATGCAGAAGTAAAGCATCCAAAAATCAACAAGAGTAAATCATTAGGTACTAAAGGCCTTACAAAATTTATATAAATATATATAAGTTGGATGTTTTAAACCTGTTTTTAAAAGATCTAGTTCCAGTTGTCCTCGTCAGGTCAAAAAGAAAAGCGGTCCACATACAGTTCAGGGGCCAGAAGCAAAGACATGGACTGTACCCCTCCTGCTCCTGCAAAATCCAGGCTCCAAAAGCCCCATCCCTGCAGACCTCAGGGGGTGGGATGGCACACAAAGGGGCTCTGAAAGGTATCTGGGACCATGCAATGCATCAAGGGTGTTTGACTGATTCTACTGTTGTTATCAAGTACCCAATGGAATTGCTTATAATGAATTTGGCAATAATGCCCTATAGAAACAGCACTTTGAACTTATATAGTACCTTTGATCCAGGGATCTAAAAGGAGGGGTTTGTCAGTATTACTATTCCCATTTTACAGAGGGTGTAACCGAGGCAGAGCAGATTTTCTCAAGGCTGTAGAAGAAGGCAGCTGTGAAAGGAAGGTGGACAAAGAAATTAACTCTTCCCCCACACACACTTTTCTCTTTTTTTATTGCTTAAGCCATTCTTCAGGTATACTTTCTCTGGCTCTTATCTTAAATTGGAATCAAATTTCTGATGTCAAGAACAAGGTCCTTTTGCTCGTAGTTGCACCAAATAACTCCCCAGGAAGGTGATGAACACTCACAGTCCTCACTGGCCTGATCTGGCAGAATTTTCTTTGCCAACAGTTGCTGTCATTCTTGCCTTTCTTTTGACCACCATTGTCAAAATGGACAACTGTCCTAAGAGAAAACGGCATGACAAGGAGAGCTGCATTTCTTGATTCTCCAACTTCAGGGTTGTCTAGGTGGCATTTTTTTCCTTACTAGTGGGCACCAAAGGTTGCCCACAGCAGAGCAAGGCTGGTGGGTGGATGGTTGCTGTTCTCTGCAGTGGCAGGGGGAGTGGGGAGGAAAATAGGATTTTTTTAAATCACCATTGTCTTTCCAATGTCATATGAATACTGACAGCTAACCCACCCTTGGAACCTCTCTCCTGTGCTTGCCCCACTGGATTGTGGTCCCCTGTCACCTATGCTAGTTCCACCTTGAACTAGCAAACCTTACATTATCCTCCCAACAAAGCCCCAGCCCAGGAGAAATCCCCTGTTATAAAAAGCTCCAAATTCAAAAGAAAGCAGCTTACGTGAAAATCAAGCAGCACTATGAACAAAAGTAGTTCCTTTAGTCTAACACTACATGGGACCGAATAAATCAACAGGGAAAAAACCCAAATCTTTAAGTGCAACTTCCTAAGTAGAAACTTAGAGCCTGTTTAAAACAGGATTATCGGTGGAAAAAAAAAGGCATAAAGGTAGCCCCTCTGTGAACCGCACATCTCCCAGCTGCAAGAACTGCAGAAACTGGAGGCTGGTGGGGGACAAGAGGCTGCAAGAAGCAAACCAAGAATTCCATCTCCCACATCAGTTCGTGCCAAAACAAATTTAAACTACGGAGAAGCAAACAAAATAATATCCATCTTTAGCTGGCAACGCATGCCTTTCCATAGCCACGTTGGTATACACGGTCCTTGTTTCATGTGGAGGGAGGTGTGAATGCATTTTTCCCTTCTAGTATGTTAAACACAGACTTTGCCAGCGCAAGACGGTGCACGCAAAATGTCTGTAAAACATTCTGCTGTGCAAGCCCGAGCACGCCGAGAAGAAGCCGCCACGGACGTGCCTTCAAACGCCGTGAAGAAATCCTTGTGCAATTTGTTTTTTCCCGTTTTTTACGACTCGATAAAGGAGAGAGGGGCGGGCGGGGAGGAGGAGGTGTNAACTGCTTCCTGACAAATATTTACACGCCAGAGCGGGAGCGAGTTTCCGCCGACGTGAGCGGGGCCCGCCGCCACCTTCCCGAGCTCTGCCGGGCCTCGGGATGACCCCCGGGCCGGCCCCATCTCAGCGCCAGAGCCGATTTTCCACAGCAGCCCCAGCGACTCCCGGACTTAACGACGCGGGCGTTTGGGAAGATGGAGTTTCGCTGCAGTTGGTGCCGTGCATTAGGAAAAAAAAAAAATTAAAACCCCA
>VXBU01016165.1:30798-81104 GCA_013400315.1 Bombycilla garrulus
TTAAAGGTTGCTCCCCCTCCCTTTTTAGGGTAGCACTAACTCGCCGGTGGGCTGCAGATCCCCTTTGGCGATAGGAGGGGGAAGAGAGCAGGGTATGGGTTTATTTGTACCGAATATAATCACGGTCAGGGCAGTCTGCGGGAGATAACTAATCTGTTGCCTTGTGGGGTTTTGGTCTTAGTGGCATCGCATATTTACTGGAGAGGTTATGCTGCTGCTTCTGGGTGTCACCGAAATGAGGCTTCCCCGGAGCTGGAAGCAATCAAATGAAATTTTTGAACACCCACCTTGTAGGGTGTTATAGGGAATGGCTTGGGCTGCGCGCGGTGTGGGGGCTCCCACGCTGCGAGGGGAAGCGCCCGCTGCTTCCCGTGGCCGGCGCGGGGGAGCAAGGCGGCTCCAGCTTCCCAAAGTAACGCGTTCATGAGGTGTGGGGATCAACTTGCAGTTACTCGCAGAACTAGCTAGAACACTTATTGCAGTTACTCGCAGAACTAGCTAGAACACTTATTTCTCTAGGAACAGGGTCTCCAGGTGTGTTGTTATGTGGTTTGTTGTTTGGTTTTGGTTGCTTTCTTAAAAAAGCTTAAAAAAGTTCATCTCTATTGTGCATGATTAGCTGCTCCTAGAGCAGCAAGTTTTCTTAAATTTAACAAAACCTTGAGCTCTTCCCTAGTTAAAACTCTATGCAGGACGTTGGGCAGTTTCTTTTTGTATCTCTTCCTAAAAACCTTCTCTGAAGATGATCCTTTCTGGAAAGAAAGGACAGACCGTGTGAGGGTACCATGGGCAACTTACTTGTGACTTTAGGAATAGAAGTGCTGATCTTTGTAATCAGCTACTTCTTGATCGCTTTCTCATGGAGCAGCCATTGTTCTGACATTCTGTATATTCCAGACATCTGTGGTCCTCCCATCCCCCAAAGTATGCAAGTGGTGAATGGAAAGAGGCTGGGCTGGTAGGCTGAGGTCGACGGACGGAAATCAAGGAGGGGGTTTAGTAAAACAGGATCTTTATGTGCTGAGACTACAGTAAAGGCGAAGAGGAAAAAAACTAGCTGAAAGAGTGTCGGGGTTTTCTTGATCCTAAGTTCAGACACACCAGACAGCAACTTCCCTGTTATCATTGTGCTTCTCAATGACAACAAGGTACTACTGCAACACTCCAAAAAAAAAAGCCTAAGGGGCAAAACTTACTGGTGTGTATTGGCCCGAGTCATAATGTGAATTTCAGCACCTAACAGTCCGGGAACCTAATGTTGATCTTGCACCTTTGATAAAAAGGTGCTGACAGCTACAGGTATGTGACTGCTGTGTCGTTTGTCTAATGGCTGGTACTGTTGCAAATGAGGCTGCTTAGGTATTCAGGCAAGAGTTTGAGGCTCTCTAAATTCAGCTGTTCACTACAAAATCATACTCAGTGTCTCACTGTTCTGGGGTTGTTCTAAAGAAATGTCATATTTGCTCATCTGTTCAGATATTTTCTGGTTAGGTATAAAGCAATATCCAGGGGAATGTTCACTTTGGTCTGTAGGGCTGATCATTTCACAAAGTCTAGGGGAGAAATAAGTAAAACCACCATTTTTGCCACAAAATGCCAAGCATGATAGCTTCTAGGAGCAATGATTTAATACAAAGTAAAGATTGATTGGAAAAATCAATTATTCAAATGCTGTATTACAGCCTTATCAACCCAAGCTTCCCTTTTCTTGTATGGTGTATGTCTGCTCTGGACACCAGCATTTTGCTCTGGCTGTGGTGTGTCAGTAACTGGCTCACCAAACCTTGGCTGTAAAATCTGGTTGCCCTTCAGACAAAATTATTTTTTTTCTGAAACATATGTCCATCTATCATGGCTCTACATCTTAATTAGCATCCCAAAATGCTGTGTTCTGAAGAGTTAAACTTGAGGTTTTGGGACCGTTAAGGCAAGAGGTTAGTACTAGTGGTGTTCTGATTTTTGCAGTGTTTTCAGGGGTAGAAAGGGAAGTGGAAAGAATGGAGCAGGAAATACGGCTGTTGGAGGCTTCCGTCTCAGAAACTGAAGTCTGAATGTGCAGTCTGAAACTCTTGGATGAGGATGTCTGCAGAGTATTGTCTAGTAGGCAGACTAGTGTACAAATACAAATAATCAAAATCACATTAATTCTTAGTTAAACTGGTAATGCAGGGGTTGTGGTGATCATGCAGTTGGCCTGCAGCAGAACTTGTTCTGTGACTGTGGTAGCCTGCATACCATGGCAGGAAAATCAGGACTGACCTTACTTATCTTGAACATCATACTTCACAAAGCCTGATAAAACCCATGAGGAACTGGGTTGTATTGTAAGTTGTATAGGTAAGTATTGTGGGTGACTCTTCTTGCCTCTTTAGATAAAATTAATTTCCTGCCAGGGCAATATTTCTGATTTTCCAGTTAAGCACCAATTGAATTGGCTAGACTTACCAACATAAGGCAGCCTGACAGTGGTTAACTTTTAATATCCATTTCTGGCACTTGATTCTGAGGTAAAACTTGCTGTAGTCTGTGATCAGGCTTTAGCCCAGGAGGGTAATGTGTTAAACTGTGCTGGCACTGTGTAGCCTGTACTGCCTCTCATGAGAAGAAAGGAGCCAGAAAAGTTGTTTATGTTTTTGGGGTTTTGTGCTTGTCTTTTTTCACTGACAGGCAATTTCAAGTCCAAGAGAACTAATGGAAGTCTAATTCTGGTATTTCTGTGTGTGTGGAACACCAGGTAGATGAGGTAAGCAGGTGAAACGTACCTGTAGCTCAGCCTGACATAATGAGTCTGTTAAATCTGACGTGAAAGCAAATTCATCCTGTTCTTTCCTTGCCTTGGGAAGTATGGGTGCAAATGTTACTTTACAGCAGAGCTTTTTGTTCATGTTCCAAGTTGACTTTACAAGGAAACAATGTAATTTGGCTGGATTGGTGTTGCAGAAGTGAAGTGCTTGCTCTGTTACTTAATACTAAATTAACTCTGGAGCCTTGTTTGAGCACTGGTGTGGAAGGGTGAAAGAGTTAATCTCGTATTCCATGTTGCTGCATTTTAAAAACAGTATGAGCTAGCTGGATTTCGCTGGAGTTGGCAAATGCACTGTGTGCACTCTACGTGTATTTGCTGGAACCAGCATTTCTGGACTGATTTACTGCGCTAAATAGACTTGTATAAATTGGATAAGTTTGCCAACTCTGCAGCAACTGTAGCAAGTAGTTCTGTATTGTCCTGGCAACAATTCAGGTGCCATCCAGTGGCCAGAAATCTTAACATCCTAAAGGTGCTGCTAAGTGCAGCTGCCTTGTTAGTTTGCCTTAATTAGGAGTGAGTTGAAGAAACATCTTTTAGTGTCAGACTTCATTAGCATGTGTGTTGTTTAAACAGTCCTTTTTGGAGTGTTGGTGTGCCTTGTTGTAAATACAGAGTTAATTTGACAGACAAGCAAAGACAGCCACTTTCAGATTCATAAGTATTTTGTTAGTGTAATTATGACTAATCCCTCTGGTTTCTTAAACTGTGCAGATTAATGTTTAACATCCAAGTTCAGGGCTGACTATGTGGTTGCAGTCTAAGAGGAAACTGGATTATGGGCAGATACTCCCTTGTTACAAAGAGATGGTTTGCTAAGTTGTCCTGTATTGGTGTGGAAATGAGTGTTTCAAGTTATGCACAAACAGGCTGGAAAGGTATTTCTGTAATGGAGTCTGTTGTCAGTGATGCGCATGATTGTGTTAAATGACTGCAGAACTGCTGTCTTTTTCATACACAAAACCTCGTGGTCAGGAAGACTTGAAGGCTGGTAGTGGTTTTGCTCCTGAACTTTGAGTGTTAAATGAAATGTGGTATAATACTTGTCTGAATTATCATAGGTTGCCCCTAAATGGTCACAATGGCAACTTTTTCTTGTATGTGACTAGGTGAGACTAAAGAATGAATTTTGATCCTGTCTCCTGTCCACTCTCTGCTACAGGCATCCTACTCAGTGTTAAGTATGGGCACATGGACTGAATGCTGTAAAGCACTGCATATTTATTATGTGAGTGAGTCCTGCTGGCAGACTAAACCTTGGATAGAAACACTGCCTTATCTCTAACCAGCGAAGATGGGAGTGTGCATAATGTAGATATCTGTATCCTGCAAATAAAAGGTGGGAACTCTCTAAGCTGTGATAATAAAACTGCTCTCAATGTTTTGACCACCCATGAGGACACTCGAACTTAGTGAATGCTGCACAAAGCCCTAGTGGGAAATCTGTGCCAGTGACCCAAAGATCCCAAATACATTGCTGAACAAAAGTGACTTGGTAACTGTTTTGAGGTTACTTGTGTGTGGTGCTGGTGCTTGGTTGGTCAAAATAATTAAGACATGAGAATAATTGGATTGATAATCTTGTTATGACTTAATGCAAGTTCATAAACTTGAAGCTGTCATACCAGTCCTTTAATACTGAGCTACAGACTGCTGCCAGGGGATTGATATATACATGATGTGAGGAAGTTCATTACTTTTGTTCTCAAGTTGGATGTGTAACATCAGAGCTGTATTTGAAGCAGTTTTCACATCATAACATTTATCATCAGCTCCTGTCTTGGAGAGTCACGAAGATACTTGATGTATCTTAAGTATCAAGCATTTAGGTGCTTGAGGTCTATTTTGCCAACTAATGAAGGAAAGGTTTTTGCTAGTACTGTGGCATACTTGCTGATGAAAAGCTCTCTTAAATCACTACTTTCAAACGTGACCTAATAATTTGTCAACTTGAGCACAGCTGCTGCTTATAGCTCTTAGAAACAACCAGAAGTTTCTAGAAAGGACAAATGAATACCTAGGACAGAGTGTTTTGTTTGCAGATCCTGTTTAGAAGCTGTTGGTATAGCTGCCCTTGATTTTGAATGTAAAGGATTGGGTTGACAGACCTCTTGTAACTCCTGAATATTCTCTAGCTAAAGGCTAATTGTGCTGTGGATCCAAACACTTAATTTCTGAAGTGACAAGATCCAGTGCTGTGAAATTTCACCTCCTGCAGTATAAATGGGATTTTAAGTAAGAGTATGTGACTATGTAAAGAGATGCTTTCTTTACATTGCATAGGATGCCCAGCCATGTGCCTCTGGCCAGCATTAAGCAAAATTGTGTAGGGGACTGCTGATTAGAAAATATGGTGGTAGGTAACTGCTGTCAAGTCCATTTAGACATATCTGTGTGTCCCATCAGTCTGTAATCCTAAAAAAGTTTCTCTAGAATGTCTGTCCTAAAGAGTGAAGTGCTGTGCACCTCTATTCTTTCAAAAGGAGAACCTTTATACGATACTACCAACCTCATGTTTCGAGAGGCTTCCTAGCAGGTTCTACAGCTTCAAAATTAATCTTCTGAAATGATAGTGTAGATGGGTGCCAGGATGACCTTTTTTAGTAACTTTCCTAATGTGCTTGTTTTGAATTCTCTTCCATGTTCTCATCACTTTGTACATTAGTTATCTGAGATATTTGTTGGCTGACAGTGGCTCTCAGACCTCTGTTAGCTCTTGCTTTATTGAGAATTCTAATGGGTTGTTTATAAAAGGGTACTTAAACCTTAAACCTTAGTACCTGTGAGGCCCCTGATGAATTGCACAAGCTGTTAGTGCCTTCATGCTGTGTTAGTTGCTCAGACACAGCATGGACCGGGCTGCAGCTGGAAGAGAGCCATCTGCCGGTGAGATCTCCGACCTCCACTTGTGATACCTTGTGTTACCTTAACTGGTGGTCCGTGCAAAATCGCTCTTTGGCAATTAAAACTACACAGTGTGCATGGCTTTCTGTACTGTAGTTGAGCAAAACGAGATGTGGCTCTTGCTACACGTATGTTACAGTCTCAAGTGCACTTGAAACTTGGGAGTTGTTGAACACTGCAGGTTGGGCAGGAGGTATGATTCTTTACTAGCCTGCTTTCCCTTTTAGGAGGAAGGGAAGGGTAAAACAGGTGAGTGTCCTGTCATGTCAGAACACTTTGTAGGGCTCCAGAGGTGAAGTGTGCCAGACTGGAACTTTACAGCTCTTGTAAAGATCTTGTGGCTGCTTTCCCTCCTCTGTCACATCTGCTTAAGACTGTATTGACTCCAAAACAAGCCTCGAGTTTTTTATAACTTGTAACCAAAGTCTTTCATTCTCTTGACATTTTTTGAGGAATATGTTCTCTTTTTAAATACAGCTAACCCAGTGTTTAAGTCTAGTCAAGGCTACCAGACTGTCTGCATTTCAGTTCCATCAAGCAGTTGTAATCAACTTGGAGAAGTCTAGCAAGAAAGAGAAATATTTACGTGTTGTTTGCTTTAGCCAATGGCATGTGAATGGAAACTGATGTGTACTCTTGGTCTAAGATTTCTGACATAACTGAAAATAGAGAGGCAACACATTATTTTGTGTGTGGCATGAAGTAAACTCTTAGTAAAAAAAAAACCCTCACAAAAGCTAGTGTAGGGAGGTTTTTCTGCCTTGGTTACAGAAAGGAGTTTTTAGATAATGTCTAAGGCAGAAGACAAAGGCTGAGAAGCCAGAACAGTTGATGTAATAGCAATCTCAGATGCCTGAAGGAAAAAGGAAATAATGAATTGGAAATGATGCAGTGAAGAAGAGTGGCTGAAATAGAGGTGACGTGCATTGAGTGTTGTCAGATCTGTACCCCTCTCCCACTTTAAATCTGTGGATTATCTGAGCTGGTTTGTTGCCTCTTCCAACATGTCTTACGGATGCTGAAGGCTTGGAAATTGGAACCTTTTAGCCATTGAGGTCAGTAAAGCAGATAATCAGATTTCTTCATTTCCTGAAGTTTGCTAGGAAAAACAAACCTTAGACTTTCAGTCTTATTAAGAGAATTTAAAGAACTTTTTAACATTGCATATTCTGGGTTCAGAGTCAAATTTATTATGGTCTGATTAGCTAAATCTAAGACAGAATATATTACTGTTTGGAAGGCAGCTTCTAACTTTCTGCAGGCATTGGTAGAATGTGTTGTCTGAAGTATTCCTGCTTGGATAAATTAGAGCTGGATGGATTACACAGGATATGGAGTTTATCGCTGGAGAGAAGAGAAATACTTCACTAAGCAAGAATAGCTTAGTGGTTGGAGGGAATGATGCTAACTAACAAATGTTGCTTGGAGAAACAACCAGAGCAATTTTGCCACAAGGTGAAGTTTATAAATGAGTTTGTTCAGTTGCAGTCCAGGATCAGTAAGATGGATTTCAGTGTGGGCACATGCTGTGGCATTCAGGTGAAGATTACTGAAAGCTTTTAGTTCTCAATGGAACTTGTGAAATAGTTCAAATTGCTACATCTTGGCACAACACTTAAATATAGTAATACTGCTTCATCTCTTGCCATGGCACTTTTTCTGAAGTAGTAGTGAAGGCTATAGATGAATGTTTCTACCACACAACCCAAAGAAAAGTAGAAAAGTTTTAAAGCTGTGAAAGCCTATAGTGTTTCTTTTCCCTTTTAGAGGAAAAAGACTGCATAGTTTGACTTGTTTCCTTTTGATACTACATACTAAGTTTCTTCCACTAGGTTAAGGTGTCTTGTCATAAACTACCTGAAGACATTTTTACATAGTATTAAAAATCACCCTGTTAAAAGCAGAAGGAAGCTTGATAATAATAAATCCTACATAAAGTTTTATACTCTGGTTCCTAGTACTGATAATAAGATAAACCTTATTTTTTCTGTCTCTAAAAATATCCAAGTGATGCATTGCATTGTTTAATGTGATAATTTTCAGCCCATAACCATTATTCAGGAGCCACTTTGCAGTGAGTTTCATAGTAGCTTTTGTCCATTCAAGTCCTTAAAGCACTGGTGTGCAGAAGTCAGTATTGGTGGGTGACTAATTTCCCAATAGTCAAGGCCTGCTAATACTTGCACATAACTAACTTCAAAATAATCTACGTTCACTGTAAGTGGTTCCTTCTTTTAGAGGGGACAGGGAGGCTGAGGACTGCAGTGTTACTATTCCAGACAGAATGTGGGAATGTTCTTCAGTATTTGTTTACTGGATGTGGAAGTGTATTTCAGGAAAACTGTTGTTTGTAATCCTCTGTGGTATCTTTGTATAAGAAAAATAAATCTTTTAAAAATGCAGTCTTCAGAGTGAAATTCAAGCACATTCTGTACCTATTTTCAGATAAAGTATCTTCTGTTCATTTTGTACAAAACATTATAAACCCCAGCTGTCATTTCTACCATAAGCTTCTACCATTCCTTAAAACACACAACACCAAAACTGTCCTTCCAGGACTTCTTACCAATATTACAGAAGCATCTGGTACATGAAGGACTTCCAAAATTACCTACAGAGGTACTTTTACCAGAGCTCAGTAAAGGAGATAAAAATTCTCAGTTTTCTTTAGAACCTGTGGGTGGATATGGGAGGAGGAGAGACCTTTGTTCACATTTGGATAAGGAATAATTAGAAACTTGCAACAGTTTGGATCATGTCTTCATAAGACTAAGATGAGTAGAAGTAGGTCTGCCTGTTGCAAGAGTGTTTGTGGCTGGAGCTTAGGTTAGAGACAGTTCAGACACTCCTGCCTTATGTGCCTTTTATACCATTAAAGCTTTTTTCCTGATGTTTCCACAGTCAGCATTGTCTTACTTGGATGATTCCTCCTCCCCCACATTTTTTTTCCTAGAAAACAGGCTAACAACTTCCAGGGGCAGATTAAAAAGGGTTGTTTTGTTGTGATTTGTTTTTTTAATTCCTTAATTGGCTATATTTTTCAAATTCCCAGCTTGAAAACTAAGGTTAATTGGGAAGCTTCTGCTACATTAAGAACTGAAATATAAGGACCTGGGTCATAGAAATGAGTGCTCTCGTGTTACTAGCTGTGGAACTGCTGTTGCCTGTATGTTTTGGTATGGATTATTGTAAAGCACATAGACAGGTAACATAATTGGCAAGCAGCTAAGACCAGTTATAAAATCAGACCCAAAGGATGCTTTGAGTAATACCTTGGGAATGGTTGCAGTGACATCAGAGCACTTGGACAAAAACTGTTTTCAGTGCAGGTATTTCTCTTCCCTTGTGTGTAGATGATACACATTTTGAACTGCTGTGACTGTCAGAAGATGATCTACTTGTTCTGTGTAAGCAAATGTGTCATTCAGAACTGGTGGCTGGTTTAAAGGTGCAGTTTCTTAGCCTGTCCCAGATGAGACAGAGACAAAGAATGGGGTAACATGGTCAGGAGGTGTTCTTGTGCAGCAGTTCATGGTGTTTGGATGGTTCAGTCTGGATTTCTCTTGCAAGTTTTAGTAACATACTGCTCTCAAACAGAGGATTTATGGCAGGCTTGCAGACTTTGACTTGCTTTATAAAAGTGGCAGAGTGGGGAGGGAACTGCTTATCAGATTAGTCAGGTATAATTTGAGTCAATCTTAAAGAAGAGAATTGTTCAGATTTCAGGACTCCTGTAGACTTTCTTGGCATATGCTTAACTATTCTCCAGAATTGGAAGTTAATATCTAATAAAAACACATGATCAGAAATAATGTCTAATACTTCTTTAATTCCTTTTGAAAATCAAGGAAATGGAATTGTCTTCTGTAGTAATTGGAAGTTACTAGCTCATGTGCCTTCTAAGCTTGCAGAGGCCAGATAATGCAGCATAGTGCAAGGTCTTGAATCGCTATTCATTCACATGAGTTGTTTATTATGTAGTCTAAAAACCCCCAACCTTCATTTAAACCCAAAGCTGATGGTGCTTGCTATGCAAGTGGATAGTCTCATGGGGCAGGAGGAGCTTTTTGAGAAGACTTGAGTATCACAGCTTCTAGCAGTATGTTCATGTGAACTGTATAATGTAATATTTATTAGAATTCCCACTTCTGAGTGCCTTCTACCCTTCAAAAACTGCAAAGCTTGCAGCTGTGCTGAATTTTGTTTGTAAAGTATACTGAGGCCTTCTGTCTCTTCCTGATGGTTGAGATGTATTTGGTTGACCTTGCACTGATCTAGTTTGTCAAGAAAATGAGCATTGCAAATCTTTGTACCTGGTCTGGTGGTGTTGCTCCCTTTGGAAGTGTGTTGGTTAACCTTGAGAGTGACAAACAGGAAGATAAAGTCAGCAGCTTGCCTGGACTCAGTTTACCCCTTTGTAAAATTAGAAACAAATATGAAGGAAAAGATGAGAGAATGTTTAAATGCAGAAAACCTAGAACTAAACCCTGGCTACTTTTGTTTGGCAGTTAGTTTGAGTTTTTAGGATTAAACTCTATTCCCCCTGTAAGTAATGAAAAAAGCTACCAGGAATTGCTGGGGGGCTGCAGGTGTATGAAATGCAGATCAGGATGTTGGAACTTGCAGCTGCAGCTTATCAAGAGTCAGCATTCCAAAGACTGAATGTCTGACTGGTAATGTATTTCTCAATGCTTAGTATTCTTCACTGTGTTTTTGTAGATGTTGGTCAGTGTTGTTCTGGAGCAGTGCTGCTGTTCAGTGGCTACTTTGGTGTGTTGGATTTTGCCTAATGGTGGAGTTGTTCTTCTGATCTCTTCAGGCTGCTGAAAATGAAACAGCAATTTCAGAGTGCAGGTGCTATAAGCCAGTTGCGTTCATTGATGCAGAATTCAACAGTGGAGAAAATTATAGGTGTTCTTCCCAAGCACCTTATTGTACATGGAAATCTCAGGTGATAGTAAATGTCTCAAAGCATAGTCACTGCTTTAACATAGTGGTAGATGAACCAGTCAACTCCAAAACCAGTTTGGTGATCCTTTTTTTAGCATAGTTCTGATGGGAGGAGATGGGAAAAAGTTTATGGTAAAAATAAGTATTTTTTGTGCTAAGCATATTGAAAAATTCATATAGCAGCTACAACATGCCAATTTTTTTATTGGAAGTGTCCCATCTGACTTGGAGTGAGGAGTACAGTGAGCAAAGATAGAAATTTTACTGTTACTACTATTTCCTTCTTTCTGTTTGGAAGGTGTTAATGGAACTCAATGCAGAGGACCTGCAAAGAGGTATCAAGCTTTTGTATAGGCACTTTCTGAACTTAGTTATTCATTAGAATATTGTACTCAATGGTTAATTGACAGTGTGACTTAGGTTTTTCTTTATCCTTGCCACTACTACTCTCAAACTCCTAATAGCATGTTGGAAGAATCTATGGGTAAGGGACTGGAAGAAGTGTCTGTATTTTCAGCACATCCTCCATGCTCATTGTCAAGAGCAGACTCTGAGCTGGCCAGTCTCTTCCAGGCTGTGGAGAAGGACCAGTTTAGAATTTCCAGCTGCACAGCAGGATGCTTATTGTATGTTGTGTAATGTCTTATATCAGCTTAATGCTGTTTATCTGCTGCAGATGCAGATCTACTGTCCATTTTAAAAGAGCCAGGGGAGGGTTGCTGCCAAAACTTGTGGGAGTGCAGAGTCAGGACAAACAGCCAAGCAACAAGATTGCTCAGGAGCTGCTGGAGTATCTTGCAGCTGCCTCAGAGTCAGTGAAATACAAGTTTGTCCTGCTTATCCAGTGGGACTTTTAAAACTACAGGCCTGCCCTCTGTTTAATTACGATTTTCAAAAAGGTGCTCCTGAAGGAAACTCTGAAACTGGGAAATCTGTTTTTACAAAATGCAGCATCAGGTGACTTTGTTCAGGGATTATTGTACTGCCTTTAATTTACTTCATTGTGCAGGAATGTTTTGATCAGCACAGCTCTAACACCCAACAGCACAGGGAAAGGTGATTGCTGCACGAGATGGTTTTGCTCCCTGCACAAGCTACCACTACAAATGTTTCTGCTTTGCTGGCTCCCAGAATAGGCTGTCACCAGCTCTGTGTCTGTGCTGGAAACTGTATGGGACTGTGGGGAGAAGGGGAGCAAATGAAATAAAAGTGATCCATTGTGGAGCTGTAGCCTCAAATTTTTCTTTCTGGGTAGACAGGTAGATATTTATGGTACAAATACTTCCAAACTGTTTGGTGATATCAAGTGGAAGTGCATAGTGAAAATTTAGATAGGGCATTTGATCATATTTAAGCCTCCTTGCCCCAAATTATCTTGGGTTTCTGTGCAAAAAATAAAGACTAGTTTGGTGACTCAATGTGTGTGCAACAAAGGACAGCTTTTTTTGTTTGTTTTGTTTTTGTTTATAAGATTGGTTCAATTTTTAGTTTTAACTTCAAGGAAGTAGGAAGAAATCTTTATTCTTAGGAAGGGAATAAAGGAGAAGGTGCAGTTATAACTCTTTACAGTAGTCTTCGTGCAGCTTGCCTTACATAGTCATTTCAGCTTTCCCCATGAAAATTCATGTTGTAGCCCTGTATCAGACAGTTTTTCTAGTATCTTCTAAGTAGTTTATCTTTGAGGGAAAAGAGGAAGTCTGACATTTAGCCATTGTCTTTGTGGCATTTCCAAACTCTGGAATTTAATGTCTGGACTTTTTCTTGTGCAAAGATGGAGGAGGAAAAAATAGCTCTATCATGGTCAGTCTTCAATTCTTGCTCTATTGCAGCTCTAAGAGAATATCTTACACATAACCTGACAGAAGAAGTCTGGGTGATACATTGTGTTCTTTTGCATGTCTGTCCATGGGGGTTTGCTAATTAGCATTTGAGTATACTCACTATAGTAATGAAATGGCAAGATGTGCCGAGTCTTAGTTTGCAATTCCAGTGTTCTAATGTGAAATCCTGTCTTACTAGCTCTTCTTAGTGTTTAATAAGTTCTAACCTTGCTCTTTTTTAGGATCTCTGAAAGGGTGCAAGAAAGAGTTCTGGGAGCATAACAAGGAACATGGCAACTCAAGGTACATAATGCATTACAATTTCTGTTACCAGAATCTAGAAGACTCCTTATCCCTTTCTTTTTAATTTTTCAAAGTCACTTAGATTGAATAGCATTGCTCTATTACAGTCATTAATACTTTACACTGGAAATCAAACCTTAGACAAGTCTGTTGTAAGTTTATTGGAAAGTCAGGACAGCCACAGTGACGATTGTTCTGCCTGTTCCTCAGGTTTACATGTCTGCATTGGTTCAACATAAAGCCTCAGTTTAAAGTTGCTGCTCATTTGTGGTGCTGGGTTGAGGAAGTTGTTTATAACAGCTTATTTTAATTTAAAATCTGACTTCTCTTGTGGGATTAATGCATGCTGGAGTAATTGAACTGAACTTAATTGTGCACCAATGATTTCTTACAGCTGACTTGATGGAGCTGGATATGGCAATGGAGCCAGACAGAAAAGCAGCAGTCAGTCATTGGCAGCAGCAATCATATCTGGACTCTGGTATCCATTCTGGTGCCACAACAACTGCTCCCTCCTTGAGTGGCAAGGGAAACCCTGAAGAAGAAGATGTGGACACAACACAAGTTTTGTATGAGTGGGAACAGGGATTCTCTCAGTCCTTCACCCAGGAGCAAGTTGCAGGTAAGGCCTTTTCCATTACACCGGTTTGCTCGGACAAGCAGTTTAATGCTACAGAAACCCAACTACTCAATTACTGCCAATCTGGACGATGAGCTTTTTATTCCTAGTTTGAGGTTATTATGACTTGCCTTGTTTTCAGATATTGATGGCCAGTATGCAATGACTAGAGCTCAGAGGGTGCGTGCAGCTATGTTCCCTGAAACCCTGGATGAAGGAATGCAAATCCCATCCACGCAGTTTGATGCAGCTCATCCAACTAATGTGCAACGCCTGGCTGAGCCATCCCAGATGTTAAAACATGCTGTTGTTAATTTGATAAACTACCAAGATGATGCTGAACTTGCAACTCGTGCAATCCCAGAACTGACCAAACTGTTGAATGATGAGGACCAGGTAAGTATTTTCTTTGCCTGGGTAAACTTGGCTTTTGGGGCAGCTTCAATGACCTTAAAACTAAAAGCTTTATTTAAACACTGTGTTAGGTGGTGGTGAACAAGGCTGCAGTTATGGTTCATCAGCTGTCCAAAAAGGAAGCATCTCGCCATGCCATTATGAGATCTCCTCAGATGGTGTCTGCCATTGTACGTACCATGCAAAATACAAACGATGTGGAGACAGCCCGGTGTACTGCAGGGACACTACACAACCTCTCACATCACCGTGAAGGCCTGTTGGCAATCTTCAAATCAGGAGGCATCCCTGCTTTGGTTAAAATGTTGGGGTATGTGCACTGCTGAGGCAGTACAGTGTTTTGCAGTTGGGTCTGCTAGGAGCCAGTACTCATGAGAATTTTCCCTTCTTTAGGTCACCAGTGGACTCTGTGCTGTTCTATGCCATTACAACTCTTCACAATCTCCTGTTACATCAGGAAGGAGCCAAGATGGCTGTCCGTCTTGCTGGTGGGCTGCAGAAAATGGTGGCCTTGCTCAACAAGACAAACGTCAAATTCTTGGCCATCACAACAGACTGCCTTCAGATTTTAGCATATGGCAACCAAGAAAGTAAGGTAGGTGCCTCTGGTGCTGAAGTAGTTAAAATGAGCAAGCTTGTGATGAATGGCCTGACAGTTCTTGTGTACAGAACTCCTGACTCTGAATCTTCAGCCACATGCCACTGGCTTTTGCCAGTCAGTCCTGACCTTGCAAGAAGGGAGGGATACAGGAATTAGCTTGCAGACATGCTGCTGTGCTTATAGTGAGACTGTAAAACTTACAGTTCACATAAGCAGATGGGAATGTATTTTCAGGGAACTGTAACCATGAGGGGTGTAAGCCAGCAACGTTTACTACCTGCTGCCATGTGTAGGAAGTGACAGATAAATATTATTTTTGCTGTTTTTCAGCTGATTATTCTGGCAAGTGGTGGACCCCAGGCTTTAGTAAACATAATGAGGACCTATACTTACGAGAAACTATTGTGGACCACAAGTAGGGTGCTGAAGGTGTTGTCAGTCTGCTCTAGCAACAAACCTGCTATTGTTGAGGCTGGTAAGTACATTGTATTCATTCTAACTTAAAAATCTACATGGTGCTTTGGGATCAGTTCATTCCACCAAGAACAGAAACTGCCAGCATCAAAAAATGAACTTGGGTTGGTCCTTGAGTGCTTAACCAGATTTGGAGGCCTTTAGTATACAGAAGTATAAAAGGGTGGTTGGTTTTAGTAATTCCACTGTGTTGTAGTAACTGGGTGGCCTTAGTGGCTGAGTGTTGTCAGCATGCATCCCTGACAATATGCACACATTTAAAAGGCCCAGTGTCACACAGGGAATTTCAGGGAGGTTGTTATTTTCCTATGTGAAAAACAGCTGGGGCACAGCTGCATTGTGATACTAACAACAAGAAGGATCCAAAAGTCTGTGAGATTTTGCACTCATATGTCAAGGAAGAGAAGGATCTGACTGTTCACAAGGTGATCATCAGAGTATGGTGTCAAATCTGAGTAACAGTGTCAAATCTGTACCATCTTCCAGGTGGGATGCAGGCTTTGGGGCTCCACCTCACAGATCCAAGCCAGCGTCTTGTCCAGAACTGTCTCTGGACTCTGAGAAATCTGTCAGATGCTGCAACAAAGCAGGTAAAGGTCTTGTCTGAGGGGTCAAGTGCAAAAGCCAACATAGTGGAAAAGAAGACTTAACTTTTCCTTCCCTCTTTTTCTGCAGGAGGGCATGGAAGGCCTTCTAGGAACTCTAGTTCAGCTTCTAGGATCAGATGATATCAATGTTGTGACTTGTGCTGCTGGCATCCTTTCTAACCTTACCTGCAACAATTACAAGAACAAGATGATGGTGTGCCAGGTCGGTGGCATCGAGGCTCTCGTACGCACAGTTCTCCGGGCTGGAGACAGGGAAGACATCACGGAACCCGCGATTTGTGCGCTCCGTCACCTCACCAGCAGACACCAAGAAGCGGAGATGGCTCAAAATGCAGTTCGTCTCCATTATGGACTCCCAGTGGTGGTAAAGCTGTTGCACCCACCCTCACACTGGCCTTTGATCAAGGTAAATAATGGTTAAAAGCTGCCAGAGCTGAAACTGAAAACTGTTGCTTTTTACTATGTAACTTTTAGAAGTAAAAAATACTTTGTTTCCAAGGCATTGGGGATACAATTTGTCTGATGGAAAAGTTGCTTCAGTTGAGCAACTTAGTATTTTCTCTTAGAGAATTAAACATTTGAGATAAGCTGATTAAAACAAGAAGTTGCTAACAGCAAGCACACGCCTCCTGCTCTTTTATTCCCCACCTGTTCCTTACCTGCAGGCTACTGTTGGCTTGATCCGCAACCTGGCTCTGTGTCCTGCAAACCATGCCCCACTGCGTGAACAAGGTGCTATTCCAAGGCTAGTGCAGTTGCTGGTTAGAGCACACCAGGATACCCAGCGACGCACGTCCATGGGTGGGACACAACAGCAGTTCGTGGTGAGTGCTCTCCCCTGACTGCATCTCTCAAAGTTCTCTCCAGCGCCTTGTTGTTCAGTGCATCTCAGCCCTCTAACACTTGGGTTAAAGAACTGTTGTCTTATTTGCTGTAGTTGACATAAATTCTCTGTGAATAATGTGATATCTGCTGATAGCTCTGTCTTGGCAGACCTGAGGTTTTTTTTAAATCAGAATGCCAAAACCTTGGTTCTTACTGTAATAACTTCCTGAGCAGTTAATGCTGAATGTTAGAGCTCAAAGAAATTCTGGTAGTGTCTACTCTGGCAATGCAAGTAATTGCCTACTGAGAAACCAGAAGTCCCACCTCCTTCTCAGAAGAATGGGTTTAAGAATGCTATCA
Organism: Bombycilla garrulus; assembly: GCA_013400315.1. Classification (NCBI taxonomy): domain Eukaryota; kingdom Metazoa; phylum Chordata; class Aves; order Passeriformes; family Bombycillidae; genus Bombycilla; species Bombycilla garrulus. The sequence goes on from VXBU01016165.1 coordinate 47,483, forward strand.
CAGCTTATTGCATATTTGCAAGGGTGCTTAGAGCTGTAAAAGTACTGAGAAGTTGTGCAGGCTTTGTACTTGTTGCCTGTTTGGGTTCCAGCTCGGTGTGACAAGATCAGTCTCAGTTTGATTACTTTTATCCTGTTGAACACATTAACAAAGTGGGGGTTTGCTTAGCACAGCAAATGGAAGCAGCATCCTCCTCTACAGGAGTGAGTTAATTTGTGCAGAGGCAGGAAGGGACCTCTTTGTTACTGGTAACTGCTGTTTCCAGCTAAGTAACTGCTAGGTTAATCCAGGTTGTAGAAAACGAGATGGTGTTATCACAGGGGAAGTTCATAATAAAAGCCACTGAAGTGTTCCACTGGAATGCTTCATGTACTGAATTTGGGTAGGTAAACTGGTTGACTCATAGCAGGGATGTTAAGTTTGAAGGCCAGCACTTAGGGGAAGGGGGTAAGTGCAGGGGAGGAGTTTGGTTGATTAGCTGAAACTGCTGGTTGGCTTTCTGACTGTCACTTAAGAAGAGAGCATACAATATCTCAAATTCAAGAATGCCTTTTCTCTCCCTAACTAGGAGGGTGTGCGTATGGAAGAAATTGTCGAGGGCTGCACTGGAGCCCTGCACATTCTTGCACGTGATGTTCATAATCGAATTGTAATCAGGGGTCTAAATACCATTCCACTATTTGTGCAGGTAAGTGAGAGCTCAAGACAGCACTATAGTACATATTAGAAAAGAAGTGAAATAGCTCTTGTGCTTCTTGCATAGAACTGCTAAGTCAGTGTGCTGAAGAGCTCATTCCAAGTGGAAGAGCTAAAGAACCCTCCTGTTTCGGTTGCAGTTGTTGTACTCTCCCATCGAGAATATCCAGAGAGTAGCTGCTGGTGTACTCTGTGAACTGGCTCAAGACAAGGAGGCAGCTGAAGCAATCGAAGCTGAAGGTGCAACTGCTCCTTTAACAGAACTGCTTCATTCTAGGAATGAGGGTGTTGGTAAGTGAACTTAAGGCTGGTTTTATACTTGTGTTAGAAGAGTTGATAGAAGTCTTGACCTCTACTAAAATCACTCTTCCTTTTGGCAGCAACCTACGCAGCTGCAGTGCTGTTCAGAATGTCTGAGGACAAACCACAGGACTATAAGAAGCGACTTTCAGTTGAGTTGACAAGCTCCCTGTTCCGGACCGAGCCAATGGCTTGGAATGAAGTGAGTTCTGTGATCTGTGTCAACAGTTCCCTGGGGAGAGTTCACTTCTCTGTTCTCCCTCCTTCTACCAGTGAGGTGTAGATGCCATCAGTGATACAGGCCCAGCTTTACACTGCTGTGTGGTGGCTGTACTTTCTTTTACTCTCTCTCTGTGTTCAGGTGCAGTGAACCTATGGTAAGCAGCCTTCAAGCTGCTTTTTCCCTGGCAGACAGGAAGAGTCTATTCTCTGCTGCTGCTGAAGTGTGTAATGCTCATTTATGCTTGCTAGAGTGCAAAGCTGTATACAAGAACTTTGTACTTTCCTGTATTACTTGTCAAAACGTAATGAACTCTGGATGCAAAAATAGAAACATGAGTGATATGATGGAAGCATAAATATAAAACATATCTTGTGAGGCTTCTATCAAGCCAATAGTGCAGGATTAGTAGTTTTGGGCTGGGAATGCAACTTGTCTTGACAACTGAAATTTCAGACTCAAATACGTTTGCAGGTTCATTATCACACACTGGGGTTTTTTTCCATTTTTTAATGGACTACACAGTAAATTGAGACTGAAGTCAATCTATGTGCATGGGATACAGGGAAGATGTATCTCATTCTTTTGTTTTCCCATAAATTCTTAGGATTCAGGATCCTAGCTTGTCTTGTATGTATCTACTACATAAGGGGCAGTAGCCTTTAATTTGTACTATTTTGGTGCTTACTTTTCTGTTTTCCTAAAAATCTGTATCTAACACAAGAATGTTGGGGGGAAAAGCTAAAATGGAGTATCTCTTTGAGACTGGAGTTAGGCAATTGCTCTGCAGGCAGGTGTACCTCAGGAGTGTTCCTAGACCTACCCCATCTTTTTCACTCCCAGACAGAACCCTCCTTCCAGTGATCTGTGGATTCCTAAATCTGGCTATTACATGCTGGATACAAATACTTAAATAAAAAGGCATTTCATGTTGACAGCGGTGCTGCAGTGCACTGCTGTCAACATAAAGGAGTTGTTCAAAGGGATTTGGGGCAAGCTTCACAACTTTTTAATCTCAGAATTACTGGTGCTGGCCAAAAGACCTGAACAGTGTTGTAATTCTTTGTGTACACACAGACAGCAGATCTTGGACTGGATATTGGTGCCCAGGGAGAGCCTCTTGGATACCGCCCGGATGGTACGTGTCTTTTGTTCCCCTTACCTAAACTTTCAGTTGGATGAAGTCATGTTGTAGATTTTGAAGGAGAACTGCAATTGAGAGAAGAGTGAATTTACTCTTCAGCAAGGTATTGCAAACTGACAGGCAAATGGAGAACTGCCAGTTCAAATAACCAGTTTCTGCAGCATCATCAGCAGCACTGAAATGGGAACCTTATGAACATGCAAAACCAGTGTCTCTTGTCTGAGTCCTGTGGGAACACCTCCTGCTGGGCTGTTGTTTCCAGATATTTTTTCCATTCCTTACAAATGGACTTGACAGTTCCAGTAGTGTAGTTTTCCTTTAAAACAACAAAGTTGATACTGAATGTGTCTATAAGTGTCTTTAGATTCAAATGCAAACCTATACCTAAGGAATCTGAGTTATTTTTGACTAGTCTTTCAGAAGCAAGTCCAGTCTTGGAGCCTGGTTTTGCTGCAGTATTGTTGAATTTTAGTACTGTTGATTGTGCAGACTAATAGCTTGGCTGGAATCTGCTCATGCTTCTGACTGCAGTGTGCTTTGTCTGCAGAATCCTACTGGAATGCTGTTCCAAACAATGGAATAGCTGTTAAGGACAGGTACCAGATTGTGTTGAACTTGGCTGAACTAGAAAACAATTAGATGGCAATACAATCTCCTCACACACTGATACTTGCAGCTTCTGATGCATCTAACATCTGTTAGTTAACATTATGCTTTTTTTTCCCCTCTGCCACCTTTAACTTTCTTAGATCCTAGCTACCGTTCTTTCCACTCTGGCGGATACGGTCAGGATGCCTTGGGTATGGACCCCATGATGGAACATGAAATGGGTGGCCACCACCCTGGTGCTGACTACCCAGTTGATGGTCTGCCAGATCTTGGCCATGCCCAGGACCTTATGGATGGGCTGCCTCCAGGTGACAGTAATCAGTTGGCCTGGTTCGATACTGACCTGTAAATCATCCTTTAGGTAAGAAGCTCCAACCTTGAATTGAAAAACAAAACAAAAAGAGAAAAACAGCTGACTGGACCAAGGACTTGGTTGGCAGGGAGGGATTGGCTCGATTGGGTCCCAGTGTACCAGAATAATGAATAAATGCTCTGGAAACACACAGTGAGCACACTCCAAGCTGACTTCTGCTGTGAAGTGTGGAAGTAATTAACTTTAATGTCTTGTGCCCCGGCTTCATGCAGTCTTTGTGTTACAACAGCCCTTTACAACTCGGGAGCACTGACACCTGTGTCTTTTCTCTTTGCAGCTGTATCATCTGAGTGAACTTGCATTGATTGGCCTGTAGAGTTGCTGAGAGGGCTCGAGGGGTGGGCTAGTATCTCAGAAAGTGCCTGACACACTAACCAAGCTGAGTTTCCTATGGGAACAATTGAAGTAAACTTTTTGTTCTGGTCCTTTTTGGTCGAGGAGTAATAATACAAATGGATTTTAGGAGTGATTCAAGAAACGAAGAATGCACAAGAATGAATTGCAAGATGGAATTTATCAAACCCTAGCCTTGCTTGTTAAAAATTTATTATTTTTTTTAAATCTCTGTAATGGTACTGACCTTGCTTGCTTTGGAAGTAGCCTTTCCTTTTGCAGTAATTGTTGTTAGTTTTTTTTTTAAGTCTCTCGTAGTATTAAGTTATAGTGAATATGCTACAGCAGTTTCTAATTTTTAAGGATTAAGTAAAGGTGTAGAACACTAATTCATAATCGCTCTAACTGTATTCTGAATAAAGTGTAACATTGTGTAGCCTTTTTGTATAAAAACTAGACAAATAGAAATGGTCCAATTAGTTTCCTTTTTAATATGCTTAAAATAAGCAGGTGGATCTATTTCATGTTTTTGATCAAAAACTTTATCTGGGATATGTCTGGGTAGGGGCCAGTAAGAACTGTTTATTTGGAACCTTGTATTGGACAGTTTACCAGTTGCCTTTTATCCCAAAGTCATTGTAGCCTGCTGTGATACAGATGCTTCATGAGAAAAATGCAGTTATAAAATGGTTCAAAATTAAAGTAAACTTTTAATTCATTCTGTGTCAAATTATTTCAGATCATAAAGTATATTTGTGTGTTAAGAAATAGATGTGCACAAGCACTTCAGTGGAGGAAGCCAAGAATAATTTACCTCTTTGCTCTCACTCTGGCATAGTTACCATTCATAGCCTGCAGTTTCCTGCTGCACCAGTCTGCTGCTACTTTGCTCTGGCAGGTCCTCAGCATGGGGCAGATCTGGCCAGATGTGAGGCAAGGCTGGTTGGTGCCAGGCCTGCCAGCCCCACAGCTCTCGGGGCTCCACAGACGGGCAACAGCTTCTTGCTGCAGTTCCCCTCAGACGAGCCCCAGCACCTCTCAGGTTGGTGGAAAATTCCTTGTTCACAAGCTCTCAGCTGGTTCAAAGCCCTTTTCTGGTGTCCTCAGCGTTCAGGTGCTGTGCCAGACAAGACCTGTGGAACTGGCTTCCCTTGAGGCAGCACCTGTGTGACTGCCAGGGGCCCAAGTGGTTCTGACACTGCCAGCTCAGCCACACCATGCACATGTGCACCATGCAGCTGTCACCAGCTCTGTGGGAGCAGCACTCCCAGGCACTTGCACTGCAGGCAGCAGTTTGCCTGTAGAAGATCAGAGTAGGCCTTGGCTGCAGAGGCTTCTCCTGCAAGATGCTGAGAGCAGAAGGGAGCCACACCAGCCTGCTTTTCCCCTCCACTGCATAGGGCGAGGGCTCACACAAGGAATTCAGCTTTGTTCCTCTCAGCCATACTTGGCTACTCCACTTTAACTGTGAAACACTACATTAGATAATAGCCTGGTTCTAGTAACTCCAGCTGTTAAGCTATGGAAGACAGTGGTATTTGAAGTAATGTAGGAAAACAATTCCTGTAAGACAGACAAGGTGGAATCTGTTTACCTGGGGCTGTTTGCTTGCATCCACATACTCTGGCTAATGGGGGCTGTCTGTGAGCAGGGCTGTAGCAGCAGCTCTCACAGGCACCTGTGCTTGCTGGGTGCACTGACAGACTGCCAGCCATCCACCACAGCACATGTGGGATCTGCAAGTTCTAGAGGACCTTTTCTAGAGTACCAGCTTTTACTGGGGGTTTGACAAACTGCCAGCATCATCATCACCCCTCTTCCCAAAGAACTGCAGCCAGGAGTGTTGGCAGCTGAAAACAACACTTCACCTGTGTAGCTTAAGCTGTGCACTGCTAGGCAAAGGAGGGGCACACAAAAGGCTGCTGAGTAGAAACCTGGGTAACATCTATCATCCTTACAGGCCTCTGCGTGATCACAGTGGTTGGTACTGGCTGCTTGAGGTGAACAATATTGTCTGTCTTGATAAAAAGGTATTTTTTAGTGCTAGTCACAAGCATGAGGTGACCCTTTAAGATTAACAGCCAAGGCAGCCACCTGGTCCGAAAGATAAATGAGCACTTCTAACAGCAGCTTGAAATAGTGAAACATTTTATATTGTGAAGTAACTCTACTATACTTTCAAACTATCAAATACTTGAGCTGCATCATGTAATGCCAGCAAGGCAAAGTAGTAACCAAGAATTCATCCTTACAGAGGTTTAAAAAACAAACTACCACCCCCCTCTCCACCCCTGAACTGGCTTCCCTCCCTGAGCCAGCCCAAATTCTGCAGCTCAGATTAATAAAGAATTACATCTGCTCAGCTCATCTGAGGATGCTCCTGCAGGACCGAGGTGCCGAGCAGGGTACACAACCTCCACATTTCAGAAGGCTGGTCAAAAACAGTTCACTTGGGAGTCTTTGATATTTTCATGTCCCATGGTTCTCAGAATTTCAGATGCCAAGGAAGCAACACCATTGTCAGCGTGAGAGCTAGGAATTCAAAACAGTAGCACTTATTAGACATCCTCAGGAGAAAAATATATTTTGTTCAAGTTCCATGTTTGCCTTTATCTGTGCTGAAAAATTCTGAGCAGCGATTAACTGCACTCTATCCTGGCCTTTCTGTTAAGCAGTAACACGTAACCAGTGATTCTGCCCTATAGCAAATCCTGAGTAGAAATGAATTTCAGCTCAAACTCCCAGTGACTGCTACCTCACTCAACCTCTTCTGTAAAAAAAGGCAGAATTGATCATAGACCCTGTGATTCCTCACATGCACACTTCCAGCCTTGACAGAAAGATGTATTTTCACATGCGCACACACACACACACACACAGACCCCTATGCCTATAGCAATGCTCTACACAGCAGGCACTTCCACTCCAGGTGTTGCCCACCTCCTGCAAGGAGTAGCAACTGCCTTTCCAACCACAGCACTGCACTGGGGCCCTTTGCCTCTTCATCTAAGGTTTTATTACATATACTTTGCCTATTTTTTTCTTCTGGAAATATGTTTGTTTTTTTTTTCCTTAGCATTGAAACCAAGGCCCTAACACATTACTCCTAGTCCACAGATTCAAGTCTTTAGTTTTTTTAAGGACTCCCATCCCTCATGTCTAGCGTAGAAAGGACATCAGCAGATCAATCTGCAACTTCTTTGATTGCTGCTAATGACAATATCTAGCGGTACTCTACACTTTGGGAACAGAGCTAACCAGAAAATCCAAATGATCAGTTCCCACTGCATCAGCCAATGTCTTAATAAGCAGTAGTTTAAATCAGAAATTTCAGTTATCTGAAACAAATTCATCTTAGCAACTGCCTTCACTGTAAAAGTCCATGATTCCACATTTTAAAGCATGGATTTGCTTCTAGGTGGTTACTAAGCGAAATGGGTTGGTCATGTCATTCTTAGAACTGCCTGTTCCAACTAGCTCAGGAAGCATCATTGAGAGAGAGTTTGGCAATCCACGGCTGCTACATGGCAGCAGGGGAGCACTGAAAGCAGCTTTCAATCCAACCAGTGCCCTTCTTTTGGCACGTGACTGCTTGGCTGGAATCCCCCTTTCTGACACACAGGAAGAGGGAAAGATTAGAAACCTGTCTGTAAGAAACAAGCAAAGAAAAAACACTCCTCAAGCAATTCAAACCAGTGTTAATATGTGGGTAGAAGGGCCTGGGAGTTTAGACTACCCCAAGGATGGCTTAGATCCAGGATCTTGGCTGTAGTTGCCTCTAAAACATTTCCTGTTCTGCAGGAGATACAGAGAGGCTCCTTAACCAGGTTCAAAGCACAGGTGAGGAGATCAAGTTTATCAGGTCACAAGGAATATTTTGGGAAAAATGCCTTGTAAGGAAATCTGAGAAGAGTGCAGAATATCTACACCTTCCATAAATAAATGTCCATTCAGCTAGAGTCTGATAATGCTTCCTAACTCCAGGCTTCCTCCACCTGCCTGTTGCCAATTTATGCATGTCTGAGTCCATTACAGCCCCAAGAACCAGGGTCAGTCACCACTGGAGGCAAATGGATAGGGATATGTGTTCCCTAAAGAAGGGAAGGAGGGGAAGTGAAATCCATGTGTTCTCAGGGGCTCCCTTATTGCTGTTAAAGCACAGGAGCTCAGCACAGCAGAAGAACCTGGCTCACCTTCATGTATCAGAACAATCCTCAATGGCATCAGCTGGAATTTGATCTACTTTGCATCTTGTGTTAAATTAGAATGAGTGCTATTTATTTGGGCTCTGTAGCATGTGTTTTTCTGCACACAGAAATGTGCGGACTGTAACAGACTACTGAAGAAGCCAGAAAAGCAGAACTCAAAAGACAATGACTGGGCTGTTTGGTGCATCTGATGCTGAAATGCAACAAACAGCGTGAAAGTTGTTTCTAACAGAGGAAAACCCCGTCTTCCCCCACTCTCATTTTCAGTGGTGGTGCCTGTGTCTCCCTTGGGGAGAGCTGACATTTTATTTTAGTGAGGTAATTGAATGTGTCATAAAAAAACCCTGTGAGTCAGCAGCTGAGTGTGCAAGAGGGATGCTGACAGGTTTGGTTAGTCCTCGGTGTGCATCTCCTGGCACTTGCCACACCCCAACATTTCCTCTCCATGTCTGCCCACACCCCTCCTTCCTTTCAACACATGGTACACTCTGCCATAATGCTGATGAGCCAGTTTTCCCAAAAGCTTGCATTTGGGAGGACAAAGAGCACTGAAAAGATTATCTTAGCATTTCAACAACTGACCTCGGAACTACAATTTCTCTATGATTTTTAGTTCAACCAGGAGTGAAATGAAGCCAAACAGCCCACAACATAAGCATAAAATTTGTTTGGAGAGGCAGAGAGCAGCCATTCATTCATCTATTCATTCATATGTCCAAGGTGGATTAGATAAAAGAAAGTCTATGGGAGAGGAGTTAAGCTTTGGAACTTATTTGTTGGGACTAGCACCTCTCTTGCAGAGAAGGCTATGGCATTCCCCTAAGTCTTGTGCCTTCTGCAGAAGCCACAGGTATTCTTAAACAAAAGTAGTTCTGTTCTTCAGATGAACATTTGAAAAGAATCAGTTTTTAAGTGCATCAACCACAACTACCTTAACACGGGACACAAATGTTGCATTGTGCATACAGTCCACTCTGCTAAGAACTCCTAACAGAGGGACCAAGGTTTGGAATAAAATAATAAATTAAAAAAAAAAAATCCACAGAACTGACACACTCACAAAGCTGGACTGCACAGCAGCTGGGGATCAAAGTGTGCTGCAGGCTTTGGAAGAGAGCAGTGCATAGAGGGGGGCCAGGGACAGAAACCTGAGAAGCTTTTACTGCACAGAATTACTGAAGACCATTGCAGACAAAAGAGGAGGTGAGCGCTCTCAGCCCTGGAAATTCCTGAAAGCCTGAGGGAACTCACCTGGCAGTTTGGGCCAGGCTCTCTACAGCCTGGACAAGAGCATTGCCATCATTCTTCAGGCTCTCCGAGTGCTTCTTGTTGGAAGTTATCTGGAACAAAAAGAAAGAACCTTTACTAAAGGCTTAGCAAAAGATTCTTCTCTGTCATTTCTGTGGGATAAGAGAGAAGTTAACAAGTTACAGCATTTTTTACAATTGTAAATTGAATGTGACATTAAAGAGACCCATGAGAAAGTCCCTTTTATTGAATTTTAGGCAGAGACCATCTAAAATACCTTGGCTTAGCGAACAATATTCACCCATATTCTCAGTCGCTGCATGTGTTAAAATTCACATATCACAGTCTGCCAATCCTGATTTCATCCTTAGTACCAATGAAAATACAAGCCCCATTTAGTCTGAATCCCAGGGATATCTTGGGGAGGCAGTTATTTTCATTTTCCACTTCAGGGAAAAAGTAACCAAGCTTCTACGAGCCTTCAGGTCAGGACATGAGGGGTTTCTCTGAGAGAAATCAGGTTAAAATCACTGCAAAGTTGGCAAGTGCATATGAAAATTTTTCATGCTCCTCATCAGTCATTAGGAGTGTTACCCGCACAGGACTGTCACCTACAGAGCAAGGGGCTGTTTGTCCTTTCGTGTTAAGTGAGTCCTGATTATAGCTGATTTTGCTGCTGGTGTGATCTATTGCATGAATCTGCAATGACCAGTTTATTGTTTCTCCAGCCTTAAGTAGTACAACTACATTGCTCCAGACATCATCCAGCCACACATTTCTTGATGGTTAAGCAAGTGAACAGGAAGGTCACAGGGAACAAAACATGAAGCCTCACGCAGTGCAGCTTGAACAGACAACTGAACACTTGGCAGCTTGCTGAAAAGCTCTTGTATCTCAAAAAAATTACTAAAAAAACCCCGATTTGCATGTCAGTTCCTGCTTGCAAAGATAAATAAATCTTGCCTGAAGAGAAAGGAAAAGGGGAGGACCAGACCAGCTGATTATTTTGATACCAGAGGAGTTAATGCTTGAAACGATGACTTCTAATCCCAAAATCTGGCAAGGACTTGTACGCTTTAGCTTGCTGTGGCTCGCCCTATTTACCATGGATCAAGCATCTGGGCAACATACCTTCGTATCTCCCTCTTAAATCACAACAAAAGCTGTATTTACAGCTGCCATCACACCATAATTTATCAGCAGTGATTCTGCAACAGTGTCACTACATCTATAATCCTAACATCCTGTAGTTTAGCACTTACAGGGAACAGAGACCTGCCTGAAGTAAACCAAAACATACCCTGTGTGTTGGAAAAAACCCAGTGATGCCATTACCTAAGCACAAATCATTGGTAAATCCCGATTACAGGTGGTTAAACCTTTTTACTCTCTTGAGGTCTATATCTGATTCTCTCAGTTCATATTTCAGAAATTCAGTCTTCTCTATTTGTTACCTGCTAGACACAGAAAATGTTTTGTAATCTGGGTTCTGAATGTGAGAACACCACCACATACAATAGGAGCAATACAGGGAAAAAAGTACTTTCACAAGACATCGCTTTCTGTTTCTAAAGAATGGTCATGCTGCTACTGTGGGAAATCACTATAGAAAACAATGTGAGTTTAATTAGCATATCCAGTCTGATAACCAGGCAGATGCAAACAGAAACCTAAAGATTACAATCTGGGTGGATTAGGCCCAGTTTCTAGGAAGGACAAGGTTGAATCAGCACTCTGCAAGCAAGGAATGTTTGTCAAATGCATGAGTTTTGTCTTTCGTAGTTTAACACGATGATTGTAACAACAGATTATTAACCCTATAGAATAGTGTATAAGCTTTTGGAAACCTCAGTAAAACCAAATTCTGATCAACAAATCAGGGTTCCAGTCTTTACAATCGCTGATACTGCTACCAAACATTTCCCTGCAGCTTACCAGCCACTGCCACATTCCTTGCACTTTTGGGTGCTGACATTTGTACAACCCTCACAGTCTCTTCACAAAATAGCCAATGGCATCATACAGAGAACATTCAAAATATGCTCAACTATAAAATCTGGTATGAAGAAAAAGGTTTAATTCTAAAATTGTCTATTTCAAACAATAACTTAATCCAACTGAGTCACGGGGTCTGACTATAAGCCTGCCCTTGCTGCAGCATGCCTTGTGTCACTATTAAGAACACATTTCTGTGCATACAATGCATTTGAATAGAAAGGATTAAAATGGCTTTATATGCACAAAAATTGTAAAAGCCTGAAATAGAAACACCCATGAGATCATCTCACCACCATTCTGTTAGACTTCACTGTGCGCATCAGCTTTCAGCCACAAGCAATGGGCTCCCATGGTATCCATCTACAGGGGCTACTCCCCAGGCTAACAAAATGCTTCAGTCAGATCCTTTCAGCAGTAAAAGTGATAGCATGAGGAAGGAAAGGATTGGTATAAGCTACCTCCAGTTCATCTAAATTAAGTATAATCCAAATTTAGAACACATTTTCTTGAGAGTGCCAACTACCAGCTTCATCCAAGCCAAGGGGTGTTGGTGAAGAACCAACCCATCCAGTTGGCATTGCCACAGATGCCCACAGAGAACTCACCCAGACCAAATGGGACTGCACAGATTTACGTGGGTGGCTCCTCATCACCAGTGTCCAGAAAAATGTTTCCTATCCACCACCAGGCATCCACTCCACAGGCCTGGGAGGGGACACACTCTGTGCTAGCAGGAAAACTGCAGGTTGAATACAGGGTGAGCTACCAGCACCCAGGAGCCAGCTCAGCCACAGTTACCTATGGTTTCTGTCAGCACTCCCATACTCTGATCACTGGCTCTTTATCTCAGTCTCAGTAGATCTGATAGCTCCCTGAGCAATTTGAAGGCCTCTTGCACATGGCAGATTACATCCTGCCTTCACAGGAGCTCATGAGAAATATTATCTGAATCACTGTTCACTTTCAAGGTGAAACTTTACTCATGTTTCTTATTTAAAAACTGTTCCAGTTCCATCTTCCTTTTGTTTCATAGATTATAATAAAGTATTACAATACATAAAACCACCATTCACCAAAATATGAGAAATTAATGTATTTTTCGCTTTTTCTCCCACCCACCATTGCTGCACCTTTTATCCACACTAGTCCTAGTTCTCATTCATTTGGAATTTTAATTTTAGTTTAATGATCTCTTGTAATACTGCTGTTTGTTAGGGCTAGCAGATTCAATGACATAATCAATTGTTATTCCTTTAATCAAAAATGTAATTAAATATCAGTTTAGTTGTACACTCACTGCAACTTAAAAGAATTTCAAAATTATTTTTCTTTATTAAGCCCACAAGCATCCTCCCCTCAATCCTGTTAAACAAGGCTAAGCCATAAGGAATATTATGGTTGATACATAACAATCGGTATTTCCAAAAATTCAAGAAAACTATTCAGATATTATAGTGCTGCTAACAATGAGTGCAGGAAAAGTTATAATATAAAACATTTCCAATGGAATATCTGCTTCACTAATAAACTGAGGAGTTTTGCATTCTTACTCTAAGAAGAGACTTTTGCAATTCAAATTTCAAGAAAGCCTAGAAAGTTAAGGGCAAATTACTTCTGTTAAGGTTGTTTTCATAATGCTGAACTGCTTTCTCTGATTAGTCATAAGCCACATTTTGTAAACTACAATGGAGAGAAATGACCTAGACAGTAAACTCTGACACCATTTTTAAGAGAAAGAAATGCATCTTTGTTGAGGTTTCAAGTGACCATAAACTTGATGTCTGTGAAGTAAACTGGAAAATAACACAAAAGCAAGGAGCTTTTTATTTGAAACTTTTTCTTGGTTGAAGGAAGGTCTTGGGAGCATATTCAGCTTCAAGTATCAGCTTCTCAAATAAACAACTGCCGGCGATGTTCACCATTTGCATACTAAACAGATACTTTTCTATAAGCTACTACCTTGCCTTTATACACAGATACAAGCAAGACACCTCAAAATGTACCTCTTTCCCACAAACTGTTTTTTTCCCTTTCCCAAACACACATATTTTAACCTCATAATGTGATGCTTCCTTACATTTTCATCAGAATTTAATATAATTAGCTAATTACAGGTACTCAGTTCTTGCTCAGTTTTACTGGCACAGGCTGAGAGCAGCCACATGGGTAAGGCAGAAGCTGCTGTGAGTTGCTTTATCAGAACTACCAGATACTCACAGGTCCAATGTCCGCATCACCTGAATACAGACACACGCTGTGAATAAAGTATCACTAATCCCTTCTTGGAAGCTTTTCTGTGAATGGAACTTGTACCTTCAGCTAATACTGCAGTAAAACAATCAGCAATATATTTTTTCTATGGACTAACTGGGACCCTATGTAGGACATGAAATATAATACTAAAAATTAAGTTTCCAGACTAAAAAACATTAAAGCATTGAGATCCTATTGCCCTCTAGACACTCTTTCAAATAATGTCTTCATAGTAAATGCTGTTCCTGCAATTTTAAATATGCATCTCAGACTTCTCATTCCTACTTCCATCTTTGACTGGCTGAAGGCACTGTGAGTAGGACACAGAGCCTTTCATCCCCAACCAAAGCTACTGTTTAAAATGTCATGCAGGCTGGTGGTGACTGAAAGTTGATGGCTATTCACAGCTGCTTAGGGTGACCTTATTCCTATTTATTAAGGAACAAATGTCAAGAAATATAGTGGTGTTAAAAACATTGCTATAGCTGATGTGACAGCCCAGCAAATAAGTCAGTGGGACAGTAACTTCAGAAATGAGGCACAATGCCTGGGCTGGAAGAGGAAACCTTCTAGTCTTGTGACCCATCCTATGCCTATCCCAGGGCATTTAATGGTACTTTTCCTCCCAGGCTGTCAATGCTGAACTATTCACAAGCACTGCAGTAATCAAATAAATCACTTGGTTTGTTATTCACAACTCACAATGATGTGGCCAGAAATATGCAGCCATTCCTTCTCAATGGAGGAGCACAATAATCCAGCAAATACTGCAACCAGGGACTCATGCAGGATGAACTAAAACTAACAGATCCATTGGTGGTGGAATTACTATATATAAGCATTTATTTCGTTGTGAATTGCTCTATAAACATATACACTAAGCTGGCAGTGCCCAGAAGAATTATAACAAACAAACTCATCACTTCCCATGACGGATCAGGTGGATCTCCCACTTCTGTAGGCCTGCGCACTCTTACAAAACAATACAGCCCTGCCTTTGTGTACTCAAGTGCCAGACCCAATAAAGCATTTGAAGCCTATAAAGTAGAGGCTGGGATGGTGACATTTAATTATCAGCCCCCAAAGACAAATTCCAAGCAGGGACCCAGACACCTACAGTGTACAGGAAACCTCCTGTTAAGAATGAAGTTACCCAAATTCCCTCTCCTCTCTGGAGCTCAGGTTGCTAACACAGCCAGTGAAAACTCACAGTCCAGACAGCACAGACCACAGTGCCTTTTCTCAGTGCCCCCACAGCAGGCTATAGGCTCCTGGGCTCTCCTGTAGTCCTCTCCCCTTTTCTAGGCAAGTGAAGGTCACATTTTGTCTCTGCAGCAGGGTTTCCACTGGATGGGGAGAGGCAGGGAGGTTTGGATGCTTCCCACACGGTGTGAATAACATGGGGACTTGGCAGGAAAGCAACTGGCAGCCTGGCTCTCCAGGTAGGAGAAGTTAAACATGAACCCCCATTTACCAGGGAAGCACTCTAGCTATTAGGAAAATTTTACATCTGTGACAGCAATTTTTTAAAATACAAAAGCAAAACAACTAAAACTAGCAACAAAAATCCCAAATAAATGAAGTGGTCTTTTCTGAGGTGTTCAATCTGACATTAGTTACATATGCTCTCAGCAGGGCTGTGGGATAGGACCCTCTAAAGCACTAAGGTGCAGTCAATTTACACGCTGTTTAAAGAAAATTAGTAGTATCTCTTGCCAGGCTGTGCTGGTGTAGCAGAGGAACATTCAAGGGCAGTGTGCTTACAGGGACATCATATGCTCACTAGGATGGCCACAAGTTATTTTTGCTCTCCAAAGTGTAAGAGAGATCATTCTAAAAGGGTAAAAGCCTTCATGGCATTGCTTCCTTGCTTCTCTTCTCTCTAATATGCTTCCAGCTGGAGAGAGACACAGAATGTGCGTGTAGGAAGAACAAATCAAGTCGGACAAGTTATATCTATGTTACTAATTGCCAAGTCATTTGAACAGGCCTGAGCAATGCTACTGGACCATAAAAACAAGAAATGAAACTTACAAAAGCATGAGTGTTCCAGGTGTGCTTTGGAAAGCACATTGCAGTCAGGGATTGCAGACAAAATTACAAAGACTTTGTAGCCTTCAGATCCTACAAATACATGTGAAAACAAGCAGGTATCTGTGACCAAAAAAAACCAAAACCCAACCCCACACTAGATCAGACAGCTTAGCTCTGATTTTAGAGTTCAAGAATCTTTTTTTTTTCTCTTTATGGATAAAATTCTAGTTTCACTGAAGTCAACAAACACCTTTTGATCTTAATAAGGCCAAGATTTCATTTGAGGTGTTTTGTTTTTTTCTAATTCATATGGAGGTTTATTCTAAGTTCAAAGCCATTCCTATGGGTAACTTGGAACTGTCCCAGTCTCCCGGCAGTCTGAGCGCCACACTGGCTTCAGGACTATTCACAGACAGACAGGGAATGTCTCCCGCATGATAGATAATAGTTAATTGATGTTGTATGTTTCTTGACACCTATTCACTTTGAGGCTATTCTCTGCCCTTCAGCATATACATTTTGCACACAGAGGCATGCTCTGTGATTGTTGTAAAACTGTAAAATTACCAACTCTAAGGGGCATTGTCTGACATAAGAGAAGATTCGTAAAACTGCAGGGTGATTATTGAACAGAAGGCATTCTCTGTCTTATTTGAATTTAAAATTTGGTTTTATTGCAAGTGATGTTCTCAGCTTACTTTCAGAAATGTCTCTATAATCCAGAAAATATCCATTATTCCAGTTTCCACCCTCTTTAATGAGTGAGGTCAAAATATTTGACTTAACAGAACTGGATAGGGCAACATCTTTATATCCATTATACAATCAGCTGACCACAACAGCTTTATTAGCAAAAGTAAACTGCAGTTGTCTGGCAAAACATGGCTCAAAGGTGCTACAGGATACTTCCACACAGGGCTGCAGTGTTGACAAGTTATGCGTGCTCAGAAGCCAGCCCAACATCTAGATGACATTAGAAATAAGCACTTGCCATCCTGTTGCTGGTGATCTCATCTGCAAGCACAGGTTCATCTGCCACCTGCATGCCAACGACTCCCCGAGGTACTACTTCAGACCAGTTTCATTCTGTCCAAACAATGATCCCAGCCAGCCTCAAATATCAGCTTTAGTCAAATTGGGCCACATACTAAGCTTACACAAAACTTGCAAGCCCTTGATCCCTCTTCCCCTAGCTTCCAAGCAGCTGCCCATCCTCACCTTGCCAGAACTGGTGAGACCACTACCTCCCACATGCACCTCATCTGATAGTCTCTTGTAACCTCCTCCTTATAAAAGAAATGGGGAAATCCACTGGAAGATTTTTTTTATTACCACAGTTAAGATCCTACATTTATGTTCCTTTAGGAGGTGTTACAGAGGCTCCTGGTTGTCATGGAGCAAAATAAACTAAAAATAGTCATGAATAAACACTAAAACAACACATGGCTTCACTGCATATCTAGATTTTTCCCTCAAGTTCATAATTCTCTGAATCTCTCATGTTCAAATATCCTTCATAGTCTTTCTCTAATCAGATTTTCTCCTAAAATAGCTTCTGACAAGTAACTCCCAATACTTCCTAAATGTTGATTGCCATAACTCTTTTTCTAGTGACATTGTCGTTTATGGCCTAATAATTCAATCTATGAATAAGATCTTGAATTTCAACATCTGTCAACCCTTATGTCTCCCTGTAAAATCACAAAATAGTCTAACTGCAAAGGTTTTTTTGGAGTTACATCAAGCTTTCATCAGCATGCTCCATGGGTTAAGGATTACCTTCTTTACTTTCATGTCCATGTTCCTTTCATCTTCATCTAGTACAGCTAAATCAAGATCTTTCACTCACACATTTGTGTGCATGCAAACCTTTGCTTTTGCTTTAATGAACTGCCTTATCTCAAACTATGACTGATTTTTCATCTTATTTTCTCTCCCCTGTCCTGCTGGGGAGTGATAAAGCAGCATGGTGGCATTCAACCAAGGTCAGCCCACCACATATGCTTTGACAATTCAAATAATTTCAAGCATTTACACACTTGTAAGGGTAAGAATCATTACCACAGATAACTCATCTTCTCACTATTAGGAGAGCCAGTGACACCCAGAACATATTGGAAAGTGCTGACTTTTAAATGGCAATTACCATACCGGAGAAGTATGCAAGCAACCAAGCAATTACCAATTTAATAAATGTTATGTCTAAGGACACAAACCCTAGAACAGCCAGACAGCGAAGCTCAGGTGAACTGGGCAAACCTCTAGGAACAGCTAAGAAGTCTTGGTTAACTGAGAAATTTGAAGCTTATTGCATACAGCCTCCAAAAAAAATGGTACCTACAGCCAGACATTGTTCCTTGTCCTGCTTTAAAGTGCTCCTCATAAAGATAAAAGACTACTATGCCTTGACAAAGGCAGAGTGATGTGAACAGAACTGTCCAAGTTGTCTGGGCAATTCAAGTCTGATCTAGTATGCAGAATCCTAGCTGTCCCTGAGCAAAACTTCTATATGGCATTGATCAACTTCCATGGAGGATGAAACTAATTTAGATGGCTCATGCTCACATTTTTCATAATCTGGACTTGAACACAAGACTCCAGTAATTACACATCTCTACAAATTGGCTTGGTGAGTTAGATTTACTATTCCAAGAAAAGCAGGAATAAAATGAGTTAAATTAAGATTTAACATAGATCATTAAAAACTCATTTATAAAGAATAATAAGAGTAGCAAAATCTTGTTAGAAAAATCATTCTGAACCATGATTTTGAGCTAAATATTAAAGCATCAAACATCAGTTCCCTTGTATCCCCTACAGACTTGATTTCCAGGAACACATAAAATTCAGATACCTTGAGGTTTTCCTTAAGTACCAAACACAGATAGCCTTGCATATACAGAAAAAAAACAAAACTACCCCTACTCCTGCCAAAATCCAGAAAAATACTCTGAAGATTTTTTTTATTGGGGGAAAAAAGGATCAGTGTATTTATGCTTCATGTAAAATGCAACTAAGAATGTAAATGACTGAACAGGGATATAAGTCCATAAAGCACCAATTTCTGAGGAAAGTTATGCTTTATATAATGTTTCAATTTCCATAAAATTGTAAAAACTGTCATAAAAACAAATGGACTTCTGAAATTGATGCTTGCTTATTGTCATGTGACAGATGGCTCCGGCTGCCTGGCAAAGAGCAAATAGCTACCTCCTTGGTTCTCACTGACCTCAGAGAGAATAATTTTAGTCTGTTTTTCATTTAACAAGTCCAGTTGCATTTATGTATTTTTACAGCAGCAAGTCAGTCATCTATGTGAAATTACACAGAGGAGGTCAAAAGGAAGTAACAGTGATGAGCCCAACAGATGACACAGCTTGGCAATCTCAACAGTATTGCACTATGTAAAATTACAGTGCGCTGAAACACCAAAGGAGCCCAGCAATACTTTTGTGCCCACAGAAACAACGAATTAGGACTCCGTAATGAAAACAACAGTGATAGTCATTGGGAATTACACTGGCCTGGAATTATGAATTGAATAAACAGGTTGCAGGTTTCAGAACTGCCAGTTTCACTACACAACCCAAAGCCAAACAGCTGTCTATGTGAAAACAACCTATTTCTCATTTCTGACCATGGCAGTATTGCTTTTTATACAGCTTCTGTACCTATTCATCACTGGGCTCTTAGTATCCAAATACCAACAGAGTGATAATAGCTGGNAGGAAACATGTTCCAAACAAATGGGTAAATAGCTTCCCCCAGGAACATAAGCCTGCAATATGCCAGCCACTGGAATAAAGACTTCTCATTCTTGGTGCTCTCCAAATTAAGAACAGATCCCATTTTTGATTTTCCTGTCCCCATCAGTGACATTAAAAAGCAGCTGTTGCAGATCGACTGAAAAATGTCAGTTGTGAAAACAAGCATCAACCAAAATGCCAGTCCAAATGTGCACTTAACACAGACACACGTGTACTCACAGACTTACACTACTTATTCCAAATAATAATACTTAACACAGAATGAATGGTTCAGTAGGCCAAGTTGTGAGTAAGCATTCACAGCTACTTCAGAAGTCATCCTCCCTCACTGCAGATAACCACAAGTCGTCAATACATTCAGGTTCTGGGTTTTGTCAACACTTGCCTGTTCATTAAGTTGTGTTTGGACTCCACACACATCATCATTTATGAGCCCTGCTATTTTAGTGACATCAAGAAACAACTGATTTGATGAGTTCACATTAATTTTCTTCTCTGATTCAACTCTGAGGCAGAGCTGATTGTCAGTTTCATCAAGGACTGGCAGGAAAAGCTTTTCTCAATTTGTTGAGTTTTAGCTCCTGTATATAAGAGAAATTCATGAAGCTATTTCTAGTACCATCCTATTGTCCTTTATATTTCAAAATACAGATTAATATAAACACTGTGGAGCTTCTTTGCTACAACTGCAAAAACAAATGGGCTTTAAGACAAGGTTAAATGACCTCCAGCAGAAACTTGCAAAGAGAAGACAAATCAACCTTTTCTTTCAATGCAGTGCTGTGCAGTGCCTTCATTCTCTTATCAACTGCCATTTCCACACATGCATGAAGTGCTCTTCTTATGTTAGGATCACAATCTTTAACCTGGCAATCTTCTATCAACAACAGAAGAAAAAGATACAAAGAAGGTGAGTCCAACATGATGTCTCTAACTAGTGGCATGAATGGCAACAAAATGCTTTACTGTTAATTATAGAAGTCAGGGAAGATCAACACTCCTTTTATTTAAGGATAAAACTCGAGTAGCTGGTAACTCATCCCTGGCATAGAAGAAGGGTGATGTGTGACAATTCTACATAATTCTTGACAGAAGATAGAAGCAGGGAAATAAGTCTGGCTGCCTGTGCAGGCCGTGACCATGGCAAGGACAGTGTTGTCCCAACGCAAATGCCCAGTTGTGATTGCCAAAGTCGGACAAGACAAGGAGGAATATACCACAGTGTTGAGAAATGAGTGTAGAAGTTATAAAATAACTGTTAAATTGTTCATCCTCTCCACACAGAAAGCTCTGTCTGGCACTGTTACAGTGCTCCACAGATACTCCAGCTTATTTCCTCTATTGTGTAGTTAAACAATTTTTAGCTATTAAAATAATGCAATTAAGTAAAGAATCAAGCAGTCACAAGCACTTCAGCTAAAGCAAGAGATTACCAACTACTTAGCTAGAATGTGAAACCTATCTATTTATGCACTCACTACATAGCACTATTAAGTGGACTGGCTTGAACCACCTCTGTTGGTGATTTACAGTGATCTATTTTAGTCTGTGCTGTAAAAGATGGGGAGACCCCATATAGGTGGCTGTGTTATCTCAGCAGAGGTAGCATTAATTTCCAACAGAGCACGGAACAGCTTCTTTAACTTTTTTGCCTTGATGGCACCAGGATGGTTTATTTTTAAATGCATCCTTATTTTTATAAAACATATTTTAATTTAAATTAGTTATGTCATCAGTTATGTTGTCCAAATAGGTTTCATTTGTTTTAATTGCCACAGTAAAAAAAAAAAAAAAACAAACAAATCCCTGTTCCAACTGTCTGCTCCATCTTTTTTTTGCCAGTGGTTCCTATCCACAAAGCAGGAAGGGGAGAATAAGATTCCTGCTTTATTCTCACTTGCTCTGGATTCCAATTTAGCTGGAACAGCCAATGGAAGTGTGACTGCATGAATGCTGGCCTGAGACAGGTTTCCAGGTGTGTGGAGTAGGGACAGCAGAGAGACAGGACAGTGAAGCAGAGGCAGTGGTGGACCACGAAGGGCAAACTCCACTGCTGCCACCATCTCAGAGCCTTAAGCGTGAGCTCACAGACTTTGTCATTAGAAGGTGGAGATAGAGAGAGGTAGAAAGATGAGAAGAAAACTTTCAGCAAAGCGCACTGCAAAGGCAGAGTCAGTCCTGTAAACATAAAATCTGCTGAATTTCCAAAGAAAACCCTTATCCTACAGGAAGTAATTTCATTTGGATTGGAGAGCATTCTCTGGAAGACAAACTGACTGTTTCTTTTTGTAAATCTCTAACACAGCAGAGATTGACCTTTGCATTCTCATTTTGATGCTTATCTTGAACAAACAGCTTAGAAGTCAATGTCTACTGAGAAAAAATTAGGGAAGTGACTTTTCTCTAAAAATGCAGAGCAAGTCCTAGGAAAAAAATTAATAAATACAAGGCCAGCAGTTGTGGCTGAATGTTAACCAGCTTTGGGATGCTGTGTTTATTTTGTCATGAAACGCTTGCTGAGACAAGTTAAACTTCAATCTTGAATTACATGATAAAGTCTTTCAGGGAGAAAGCTTTTGTTATCTCTAAATATGTTGTATTTCAGTATGAGCAGAGGAACAAACATTTTCTTATTTCATACATTTTTGCTTTTATCTCATGGGTGAATGTAGTGTTCAAGGAATGGACAGCATTGACCAAAGGCAACCCTATTGAATGCAAAGGTTCTGACAAACTTTGCCCATGCAGATCAGACAGCGAACCTCACACCTGGCTTCCAGCAACGTCACTTCTGTAGCCTTGGCTTCAGCTAAAGAGACAGTCCTATCGAACTGTGTCAAAACCAGATACCCACAACTCAGCTATGGTGTAATCAGGCTGTGAACTGGGTATTTTTCCCTCTCATTTTTACTTTGACTATGGAAAAAAAAATCATAAAGTACTATTATCACATGAAGGTACTCATAATAATATGCACAGGTTACAAATAAAGCATTTTTAACTTTATAAAGCAATTAGTTTTCTTTTAGAGGTTTCTAGTGAAAATTCCTCAGACATTTTTGCTGATGTGCAGCTAATTACACCAGTGTTTTGCATTTGTCCTTGCACAATTACCATTAACAAGGTGTGCCTTAAAATTAGATGTTGCAGCCTTTACACTTAACCTGATTAGGTCAATAATTTAAATATTAACAGTTAGAGAAGTGCAGGCAGAGAGATTCTTGTTAAACAAGAAGTCATTACATACTCTTACACTGTATTCTTTTAAAAACACAATGGTTTCAGATCCAGAACAAGCACCTGGATGCCTGCCACAAGATTCTGCCTTTTGCTCCTATACCCACCAATCTTAGAATTTTGTCCTCCAGGACAAGGTGGTGAGTAACAGTGCAAACTTAATCACGTCACAACACAAAGCCAATGGGATGATCTCATTACTGTTCCAGGAAAAGGAATAAACTCAAATTCCTGCTGACACCAGCAAATCCAGCTTTCAGCAAAGACCCACAAAGGCCCTGACCACATAATGGAGAGAACAAGTAACATGAGTAGCACTCTATTAAGGAAACTATTGTCATAAGAGAGACAGTGATAACGAGATTTTAAATAAAGTCTCAGTGCTTTGTCAGAGAATTTTTGAATTTTAAAGGAGATTTTGAGGGATGGTTGATTCAGCCAAGTCTACGATCCTTTTTGGTAAGTTTAAGGTACCTGGAAATTACCTTTATGTCAGGATAAAAATAATTTTGTACATTAAAGAATAGATTTATTGCACTATTTCAAGCACTCGATCAAATATAAACTGGCTATTTTGCAGCTCTTTACCCTTTTTTTAATACTATATTTGGATTACGCCCTAGAATAAGACATGTAGAAACAAAATTTAAAAGACTAAATTTTAATTAAAAAGAATGCCTCTGATCAAAGCCCCTAGCTCACCTGTGTTGCTTTTTTTGGTTTGGGGTGTTCTGGGGATTTTTTGGTAAAACTACCTAGCAGGAAGTCTTATCTTCTGAGAGTTGCACTTCAAACTGATTGCTTATAAAGATTTGAAGAATGATTGGGATTATCATCCTAAAACAGCACCCAGGGGAATGGGGTGGATCAAGGGATTAAATTCAACCCAACTGGTGGACCTCTGATGATCTGTAAAAAACGAGGTGATGTTCTCACTCTATTCTTAGGAAATACATGTGTAACTATCAGGAAAATCACCACTCTTTGCAGTGAAACCAAGAAGCAAACTGACAATGAAACACTTCAAATTAATTTTTATCCCTCAATACAGTGATACAAAACAAGGCTTTGGCTTTCTGAATCAGGTTTACCTTCCCCAGTCTGCTCAAA
The DNA here is from genome assembly GCA_013400315.1 of Bombycilla garrulus. Taxonomy (NCBI): domain Eukaryota; kingdom Metazoa; phylum Chordata; class Aves; order Passeriformes; family Bombycillidae; genus Bombycilla; species Bombycilla garrulus. The sequence goes on from VXBU01016165.1 coordinate 71,013, forward strand.
ATAAGTTTCAGCCTCTGAGACTACTACAGTAAAATTAAATAAAACATTTTAGTAAGGTAAAAAATATTATTTAAGTTCCAGAGTAGCTACGCTGGGCTTTAATGACTTATAATTTACAGGAAGGGCAGTAGTAGACGTTAATGAGTGATTTAGATTACTTTCTATTATGCTTTTCTGCAGGAGCAGTCATTATCACACGTCAGTTGCTCAGAACATAGCACTCTCTAGTCCTCCTTCTCATTTAATAAAGGCCAATTAATCATTTCCAATCATTTACGTACTCAGTGAATTCAGAGACTAGTTTCACTCATAAATTACAGTAAATCTATCATTTTAATTAACTAACTAGTCATAGCTGTTTTACAGACATTTTGTTTGTGTGAACATACTTTAGCCTATGAACTCTTTACAACTCCTATTACTGTGATTCTTGGTTTACTAATGGGATTTGTGACAGATCAGCTGTATGACATATTACCTTTCCTCTGTGCTGACTGCTGGGTCAGATTGAGAGTCCACCTCCTAGGCCTCAAGTTCTTTGCTCTTGGTACATGACAGAACTGTCAATCTCAAATGGCTACTGTGCAAACCAAGCCCACAGCTCACAAAGGCACATGGACTGATCTTACCCGCATATGAATCAGTGGGTTGGATACAACACGACAAGAACCTGTTCCACTCATACACCCTTCTTCTCTCTTTCCTTCCTCCCCAAAATCCAAGCCCCTTCTCCCTGCAAGAACTTCCCTCACCACCCACATGCATAATGGGAGCCCACCAGTTATCAGAGCAATACCCAGCCAGGTGCTGGTGGTACTATATGCAACGGGGAAGACTAGGCAAGTTCTTTGTTGTGTTTTTCAAAGATCCCTCTATAAATTTCATGTCTTACTGGGGAAGACATCTTCTTCCTGTGCTAGGTCCCAGGACAAATCTAAAGAGATTGTCCCTTGGACCAGGAAGAAGGAATGTGGTCCTTTTAAATAACAGAAGTTGCTGATTATTCATAGATGTTTCTCTCCACACTACTATCAAAAAGCTCTAGTAAGTTCCAAGATACTGCTTACAGCAGGTATGCTCACAGCTGGCCAAAGCCACCAAACACAAGGATACATTCCTTAGCAGGGATAAATAGGGACATCTTCAGAGAAGATACCATTTCCTCTCCTGATAATACTTTCGTACTTCCTTCCCCTTGTGCACTGCCTTATGTATCCTTATCATTTCACACCCAGTTTTCCCAGCCATCCCTCCACAGACACCCATGAGCAGGTGTTGGAAATTTGTCCTAAGGGACAAAATCAGCCAACTTAATTCATGACAGGTGTAGGTTCCCTCACATCATTAGAGGAGGTCACGCTGCACTCATCACCTATGTGTAGAGACAGATATAAGAAGGTTAACAACCATGGACATCAGCACTCTTGAATCCTAGAGAAAGCTGTGGATACAGTTCTCTGGAATACAGCTGGCGAGAAGGAAGAGACCACCTTAGAAGATGCCAGGAAAAAAAAAAAACATTCTAAAGATACAAGTATTTGGCTACCACCTTTCCATAAAATCAAGGTCTTGGGTCTGATTTCTGTCCTCTGAGGAAGGAAAGATTCCCTGCTTTCCAATTAGGTTTTCACCTAGATGCTGAAACAACACCAGCACTCGGTTTTACCTTCCCTGCCTAAGCTTCCTCTTATAGCTCCAGCTGTTCCCAGTCTCCATTAGTGGTCAATCCCACTAGGCTTGGCAAGAGCCAGAATGAACTAGATCCAGAGAAAAAAGGTGCACATAGAGAGCCTTTTCTTCTTGCATTTCCTGTGGATCTGTTAGAGGGGTGTAATTCTCTGCCAGGAGGCTGCTAAAAAGCTTCCTGGTACCCTTTTACTTTTTCAAGGAGTAGATGTACGCACATGCTCCAATCTCATCCCAAAGAAGTTGGATGTGTGATCAATGTGCCTTGGCCTAGTGGTCATCCTGGACCCAGAATTTACACTCTCCTATCACTCAAGGATGGATAAGGCCTTTAGGCTGCTGGGTGACAACTTTAGGCAAAGGATGACAGCTTGCCAGAGCCCTCCACCAACTGACCCTTTTCCTGCTGCTGCAGCACAAGGACTGGCACACACCTTCTCTACATCCCAGCACCCGCACTATGAAGAAAAGATATTTCCTTCCTATCAATCCCAAACTTCCAGAAAGCCTCTACACAGCCTATCTCATCTGACTGGCTATTGTAATAATGACCAAAGGCTGATCTTAGCCAAAATTAGGAGCTTGTGCCCATTACACCAGGTAGCGGTCCACAAAAGGGCCTGACCAGCCACACGGGAGCTCCTTACTCATTTCTGGCTTCATGGACATTTTTCTTGAACCAATCTTCAGCAAGCCTCAAGGCCTGTATAAGAGTTAGGAGGACTTTTGTCTATATACATTATTCAGTATTTATCATTACCTAATGTAAGCGCAATTCTGTCACCCATTCAATCAATATTTTGATTTGTCTGCAACTCTTCACCTTAGTTTTGAATAATTCTGTATCATAAAAAAAATCTTTGTTATACAATGTCATACAATGATGTCTCTACATCTCTTTTTACAGGTAATTTATGAATTCATTGCAGAATGAAGATCCTGGTGGTCTTATAAAAATAACCTATATTTATGGTGCAATACTATCCATTTATTACTTTCTACCATTTAAGCTGCTATTAATCTGTGAGAACTCTGTCTTGGCTTCTCACAGCTGCTTTTGAAAGTTCTACTGAGAAGCCTTAACAAATGCATTTTCAAACTCCCAGTCCACTGTATCAAATGGTTTACAATTCTTCACACGCTATTGACTCACTTGAATGAACTGGATAAATATGACTTCCCTCCACAGACATTATATTGACTCTTATGTAATCCACTCTATTTATCTTTCCGATTACCCATACCTTCCCTATTATCATGCCTAATAGTTCAGCCTTAGAGAAGTCAGAGTTAATTGCCAAAATGATCCCTGGAGCCCTTTAAAAAATGTTAGTCTTTTTTACGTGATAGGCTGCATATCAGAACTACAGGCTCAACAATTTCTTGGACAATTACCATTGGGACCAGCTGACCTATTATTACTCAATTAGTCAAATTGTTCTAAAATATCTTTTTGTAACACCTTAAATTTTTTTAGACAATTCTGTATACTGAAAAACCACACTGAGATGATCAAACTGTGTGACAGGAAATATCAGAAGTCTGAAAAGTGATCTTTGTGGTGTAAGTCCAAGACTTCCCTTTTTCTTCAGAACAATACCTCGTGTGTCAGTCTAGACAGTGAATTCTTATGCAAACTTACAGTAATTTCTCAAAATCTTTGTAAATAGTGATGAATTACTACCTCCATTGCAGGTGATGTATGTTCATCTGATGAACATTTGAGCTATTAATGAGAACTACCCCCAAACATGTGGCAGAGCAGTATCTCTGTCTGAGATAAGTTTCTGAGAAGTACACACCTCAGAGTAAAACATGGATAACTGACTTTGCTAAAAACATATATTGATCAACTTGGTAGAAAAAACACAAACAATAATCTAAATTACCACACACTTCCAATAAGCTTTTTTTAGCACCTCAATACTTATGGACATAAACATTCTAAGACAGATAGAAGACTGCAGACAATAGGAAGTCCTCTGATGGACACCTCATATGAAGGAAGGCTATTTCATCAGCTTGAAATTATTTCTTATAATTTCCCTAAAACTTTTCCTGGATAAAGCTCCTGGAGATGACACAACTCCTAATTGTGTCCATCCTTTATCACATTTCCATCCAAAAATTTCATACACTGGAGGGACTCTCCTCAAACCTGCCACTTAGAGTGACATTTCTTATATGGTGCCATTTCTGAATTTGCTCAGGGAAACAGAAATGAGAGAAGTTTCTGAAGAGGATGTTCCCATGTATTTGTAGCATATATATGACAAGCACACAAATATATCATAATAGCATTTCTAGCTTTTGACTCTGAGAACAAATTATGGGTGTGTTTGCTCTTGTTTAATGTGAGCACCACTGGGAAGCACATTTTGAAAGGACAACAAGGCAGTGGAAAGATACAGAAAATGATGAGAAGAGGGTAATTTTGTAAGGGGTATGTATTGTGGGAGTCCTCTGAATAGATGCTAAGAGCCAAGAAAAACAGAACCTTTCTTCATTTTCTACATGAAATAAAAACTTCTAACAAAGATAACAGATTAAAGAATTTTACTGCCATAGGACATACCAGTGCAGTAAAGGTAGGATATGACAGCTTTTCAATGAGAAACAGAACTCACAGGTTTAGAGTTGAGAGAATAATAAAATATAGCAAGTTAAAATCAGAAAACGCTGCAAACACGTCTGCGAACATAACCAAAATAGTCTTGAGTACAGTGTGCTTACCAGATTAGTGGAGGAAATTTGCATAATTAAAGGCATAAACAATTAACGTAATGCAAGTGAATGAGCAAGATCCTCATTGCGTTGTAATTAGGAGAACTATTTGTCAGTCTCACTTTAAATTTTACTCAGAAACTTCAGACACATCAGTGGCATTTATATGAGTAAAAGTTACTGGAATGATCATATTTAAAACACATTAGGGCCACTAACTTGTAGTTTATCAATTAACCAAAGAGTTGTTGAGTACATCATCAACAAACATCGGGGGGAAAATGAGGGTAAGTTCTCTAGACAGTTGTAAAGGCTGTGGTACAGAAAACACTAAATTAGGGGAAAGGTCAAAGAGTGGTTAGGGTATGGAAATATGGGTACATAACAAAAAGTGCAAATATCAGATTGCTAAGAAGGAAGTCTCCTGGGTGAGACAAGCTGGAAGCTGGCAACTGGGGAGGGCACAGAGAGATAAGCAAATGGAGGTTATGGCCTTTGTCTTCCTAGATCACAGGAGAGGATTTAATTAGTGGTTAGGGTTATCCACAGAGCAGCTTCTCCCATAGAGAGCAGGGGGATTTGAAAATAGGACAATGGCATTTTAGTACGGCACAACAGCTGAGAAAGGATTCTCCAGTGAATAGGGAGCACTGGTTCACAGCTTCTCTCCCTCCTTATTTTGAATGAACTCAGATCTTGGAAATTGAGCCACTGCCTGTGTTCAAGTTTGTTTACATTGCTGACTGACAGGAGATAATATTTCTTTACATCTCTCTTTACAGAAGCCTGCAGCAACAGATGGATTTTGCAGCATAATGTAAAGGTCAACAACTTCTGACCAGCAAAGTAATGGAGAACAGACAAGGCTGCAGCCAGTTCAGCACAGAGAAAACCTAATTAAAAATTATGTTCATATTTAACCAGTGTTTCAGAATTGCAAAATCACAGAGGGACTACCTGAGGCACCTAGTATGTGCTCAAATCAATAAATGTTTTTCCTAGAAAGGAAAACAATGCATAAATGTAAATCATATGCCACACTCACTACAGGATTTTATAGTGGTGTCTATAATAACACCTGAAATGGCTGGAATTTTTTCATGGGTTTTAGATCTGGAAGAGAACCCCAAACCAAATCCAAACACCCTCAAAAACCCCCAAACAAACAAAACACTGTTAATATGGACATTCAGAGGCCTTATGATTAATTAAGACTTGCATGCCATAAACTGGAAACATTCTACTTCTCTTTAAATGATAAAATTGGTCCAACCCTGCCATACTGCTCAGCTGCTTTCACTTCCAATGAAATTTCTTCTACTGCCCAAGACTGTATCCTCAGCTCCTGAATATCTCTCAGACTGAGGCACCAAATAAATACGAGCTATGCTTAACAGCAATGCATACAACCACAGCATCCCATCTAGAATAACTCAAAGACCAGTCAGATACCAGTTTTTATAACCCTTCAGTAAGAAATCAGCTTTTAAAACTGATTAAAACATTAAGCAAAGTTTTCAGCTACAGACTTTTAACCTGAGCATAGAAAATACACATGTAAGAAATGAAGTGCACATTTTAAAGAGCTGGATGCAATACAGACTTTGCTCCAGTTATTACTTTGATTCCATGACCATGAAGAAGACCAACCAGTGGGAATTCAAACATTAGATCACAATAAATGAACAGACATGAAAACATTATCTCAGGCATTAAATTTACATTTTCTAGACCATTGGCTCTTGTGACCCAGAATATACTGGGAAATTTGAAGTTCTACTGTCAGTTCTGTAGCTCTGTTTCACTTTAGCCCAAAGCAAGAATCATGAAGTGCAGGCTCTTGCTTCACCCTCTTGCCCTATACTGGAACATACTTAGTTTTAGGTATGGCATACTTACAATCTTACTGCACTGAGGAATGGGGAAGCTAAGGTACAGGCTCAGGCTGGGATGATGCACACAGTGTTTAAATGTAAGTAGCAGCTGTCGGGGGACCATACAACTGGCTGCTTACTGCATGAAGCTTTAGCATACTCAGGGAGAACAGAATTTCCAGATACTTGTTTCTAAATGAAAGAAATCTTTAATGAGCATGTAAGAAGCTGTCACTTTTTCTTAAGGGTTTCAAGCTTTTAAAAACATTTCAAATAGGGAAAGATTTCAAGGGATGGCAAACCCACAGTGTCAAAACAGGAATCAAATTCCTGCCACAGGCAGTAAACTCTCAGAAAAGCAGAGTTAAACAAAAGCCACTAAAATTTTTTAAACTAAAACCAGATAATAATAATAATATCCCTTCGTAATCTTCCCGAAAACTTAAAATTTCATCAAGAATAGCTTATGAAAGTTTCAACCTGAGGGAAGCACCTATTATGAAAAATCACAAATTAAACATCCTAAAGTTACAGATTACTGTTTTACAACAGAAAAAGTCATAAAACCCCATTAACAAGCAACCACACAAGCTATATTAATCCCTGCCTGTGTCACAAGACAAAAGAAAAAATCAGTATTTTGCTGTCTTTGGGTAACATACTTTTAAGCATCCTCTGTCTCACTAGCATCACCACAATGTTTCTACTAAGCATTGTGCTGCCATAAAGACTTCCCAGCACAGCTGTTTGTCTTCCGTTTCCCTGTTATTTTAGAAATCAAACAACAAGACTGATGAGATATGTTTAAATATGTCTGTTGCTACCACAGTTTCAACAGCAGTACACAAAAGCTGTAAAGCACCTCCTGCCCACTATGATTCAGCCTACTCAGCTGCATTGAGCAGACCCAATGGACACACCCAGAAATGTTCCCCTTTTTCTATTCCAATTGAACAATGGACTTCTAACTTTACTTCCCTTGTAAGAAATTCAGATAAATAAAAATCAACATAATTTACAAGGCTGTGATGGGAGTACTGCCCAAGTACACAGTTTTATACTCTCAAGCAATACTGAATCAGTTATGGAATACTTGTAGTGATACAAACAGAACACAATTAAAATACAGATTCTAAGTTTCCTCATAATAAACTCCTAATTATATGTGATGCAACATCTCTAATGCAAAAATATTCTACAGATATAGTCTCAAGCCCACTCACACCTCCTCATTTCAGCTTTCCATGATGAGTCTATGCTGATATAATGTTACTGAGAGTTAAGAGTTTCTCTGTTGTAGTCTCACCTTATCTGGGACTAAGAAGCACAAGAACCTGTCACCATGAGTGGCTATCTCTCACCTATCTGTCCAAGCAAAACTCAGACATACGAGTTTTGGTCTCCACAAATTTCTCAAATTAAATTATTTTCCTTCGGATCAAGTTACTCATGTTATTAATAGCTAGCTCATTTATGTAATTTTAAACAAAAAGTAGTTACTACAGTTATTGGGATATTTGATAACTTCTAAGGTTGTAGAATAAGCTGGAATTAATACAGAAACTTTCTGGAGGAGATTTAGTTATTTTTAGAAATAAAATCAAAACTACAGGGATCTCATCAAGTCAATATAATTTTTTCCTCTAAAATCATATCTATTAATACTACTATTGCATACAGGAGAACTGATTAAGACATATAATAACTTTGGTTGAGGATTCACGCCTACACTGGGCAGGAAAAATATACCCATGTCAGTGCCTTGTTCCATACTATGTAAATTACCCCAATGATAGCAAGCAATTTTTTTAGTCATTCATTCTTTCTCCTAAACACCAACTTTCCAATTTATCAAGATAAATGAAGGAGCTGGAACCAGGCTTAGGGGAAAATTTAATAACCTTTCTTAAGAAAATTTTGATTTTGAACCATAGTGCCATATGACACAGATAATGGCATTCTGCACCATGTTTAAATGAGCTCCAATTAATTTATTTTCCAGTTCTAAAGCTGCAGAGGTGGATGCTAACTACTCCTCTTTTATATCCGATTACAATAATTTTGCCATGACTGAAGATAAATAATTAGGATAACTTTCCACCTTTTGTCACTGGCATACAGTTTTTGTGACTTTACCACAATAAATTGCTTTTAACACTGCTATCAAATTGCTTAGTGGAATTGTTCATTCATTGGATGTTAAATTTTATATTTTTTATCCTGTTAAGGACTCTTAACTAAGGATGACAGAACATGAAGAGAACACTCTGAAAGATATAATTTTCTCTAACTGTGGTTTCCAGGGAGACTTCTAAAACACCAAACATCTTCACATATTACAACCTCCTGTTGTAAGTAGTAAAGGTGGCATTTTCTAAAGTATCACATTCACAGTAAGAAAATAGCCTACCTGTTATCATACTTTAGGTAACTGGGAAATAGAAAGAATTATTGTGCAACAAAACCAGTTCAATACTGCATTACTAGAAGCAGAAACTGGGCAGCTTTTCAGGGTCATGGTTTACTGGTGGACTTGGTCTTGGGATAATGGTTGGACTTGATTAACTCAATGGTTTTTTCCAACCTAAATGATGCTATGATTCACAGATATAAAAATCACTTATATTATTTATTTGAACTCTGAACAGTGGTCAAAGGTCAGGGTTACAAGAACTAAGAACTAGGCCAAAGTATGCAAGGCCAATACATCTAGCAAGTTCTGCAGAAGGCCCAAGACAAGGAGGGGAAAAGGCCCCTCCTTTCCCCTCCAGACCTTTGACAAGGCCCAAAGTATGGAGGGGAAAAAAACAAACTGATCCAACAAGTTATGGAGAGGAGAAGCAAAACATTGGGTTAACTGTATCAAAACAGCACAGTAATTAGGCTAAGAACATATTTGAATTGTCAACTGCACAGGTAAAGTAAGGGCGATTAAAACCTGTGCTTTGCAAAATAGTGAAACTTCTTTTGTTTTTGTGCACAGGCATATCATGGCTATCAGACAGAATATACAGAAAATGAGTTTCCATTAACCTTTTCCCCTTATATATAGGTTGCAGTTTTAGAGCTGAGACTCAGATCAGGACAACTTCAACAAGATTAATAGCAGCATCTGAGGGAGTAATGGCTCAGTAAATATGGACCGGTTGTTTTCACAGCCAAATCAACCACAACCCCTACCTGTGAGAAAGACACACAAAAAGGGAAGTTTCAAAGGTAGAAGTAGCCCTGCAGTTTCAGTTACTTCTTTGGGATGTTTTGCTAACTTCCAGTTACACAATGCATTGATTCTTCATAATTCAGATTCTAATTTACTTTAAAAAATTTCCCTTCAATGTATTTAATAAGCACAGTAACCCTACAGAACGTGGATTAGTCAGCTAATATACCTACACCCTGGGTGTGTTATAGCCCTCAGCAACACTGCTGCCCCAGTACATCCAAGATGTATGCACGCTGGCTGACTAAAACACACCGTTGTGTGTTATTGCTTATATAAGACAGGACTTAGCCTATGTAACTGTATATTAATGACACACCTTGATACATTGTTAAACTGGAAACTACGGTTGTGCTCCATCAGAGGCTTAGGTGTGTGCTGTATGACGTGGAGCAAAATTAATTAAGAAACCAGCATTCCTGCTGGCAGTAGCTGCAGTGATATGCTGGGAACAAGAGGCCGCACTCCTCACTGACCTACATGGAGTTAGGCCAGCCTCCTAAGCACCCAGTGCCTCCTGGACAGAATCGCTATCCCAAAATGTGCTACAATGATATGTAGAATAATAATAACTAAAAAATCTCCACC
>VXBU01016165.1:81111-112612 GCA_013400315.1 Bombycilla garrulus
CCCCCACACCTCAGACAGCGTGTTCTCCATCGCTATAAAACAGCCCGAGCTGGAGCTGCAGCTGAAGGGACTGTCTCTCCTCTGCCCCCCAGAGAAATCAGGGATGCAATCTGGCCAACCCCTCCCATGCTTTTTTCCCTGGGTTAGTTTTACAGTTTACCACTCGCGCTCACACTGGCACCAGAGAGGCGGCAGTAACACATGGCTGGGACCTCCCTTTTTGACGCCAGCCCACACACAGGCTGGCTTAAAGCAATCGTAAAACTGTATCATTAAGAATGTTGGCAAGAACTTTCCCACAGACGCAGTTATCCCTACAAAAAGTTGCCTTGACTTTCCATTTGAATTTGGAGTTAAGGCGGCTCTCTGCTGTGGAGCTGAGGAGGAGGCTCCTCGCATGACCTCTGCTGGCAAACCTCCTTCGAGCCTGCAGCACAGCAGTACCGCCTCCAACAAGCACACGCCAAGTGATAGCAGCAGTGATCCAGCCGCTGCTATTTTAATATTGATTTTTATTCATTGCCCTATTTCAATATCTTATACTTTCTCTTTTCAGGACATTAACGAAGCTCGCTCTTTATTATTTCCCCCCCTTTCATGCCGCAAGTTTACTTGCCCAGGAAGTTTTGCCTCCAGCTGGTACCTCCATCAACTCTCCTACCGGCCCATTTGAAAGAAGAGTAAGGTGTTAATGGCTACAGAAACACTTTTTTTTTTTTTNATGTACAAGGGGGTCTGAGAGACAAGATGGATGATTTTTATACATGGTATGTTATTTCTTCTTCTCCTTTTTGCCATCCATCTTTGAGCCAGGGTGGCATTTCTGGATTGGCTTGTCAGAGAACTGGACAATATAATGTAAGGGTCACAGATTGGAAATTAGCAGTAAACATTAATTACATAGTTGATAGTATAAAAGGACAGCTCAGGCTCATGGGCAGGCAGAGTGCCTCGAACTCTCTTGCTGGGCAGCAGGGCAGAAAAGAAATTGTGATAACAATAAAAACAGCCTTGAAAACAACAGCCGAAGACTCCAGATTGATTCCTCAGCAGGCGGGTAGAAAACAAGGACTTTTTACACAACCAGGATCGCCCAGGACAGGGTGGACTCCCAGATCCTCCTTCCATTTCAAGGAAGAAACACAGGGGAACTCAGCATTCCTTGCAGAAGTGTGAGACTGCATAAAAAATTTAACAAACAAAAATTCTTTTACTCGGCACACAGTGCAGATAGTCTGTGGCTCCCAACACCTCCAAACCACAATTCTATTTATTCTCTTTCACCTTTGATTTGGGACCATCTAACTGTGGGGGGGAAACACATATATTTTCTTAGTATCTTTGAATGACAGATTTTTTCTTTTTTAATCTTCAAAATGAATTCCATATCATAGCATCTCCCAATGAGGAAACAGTTGCGTTACTGTGTGAAGTAACATGGTTTCACAAGCCAGCTGAGCCAACCTTGCATTCCTCTGCTGCTGGAAGAGATTTCCCTCCTCTCCTCTTCCCCACTGAGTCTACCCAGTGCTGGCTCTGCCACTTGTCTGATACCTCCCAGTTCAGTTCACTAAACTGACATAAAGCTGTTCACACTTTTTCTGGGTTCATTTTCTGCTAGATGAATGAGCTGAGCCAGCTGAAAAAGGGGGCAGCACCAAATACAGGGAAAACAGTAGGAAACGTGTACCTGGAGGATTCTTCTTTTTGACAGCAGCACAGTAGCAAGCTGCAAAAATGACTCCGGCATCCTCTGAAACCTCATCTTTCTAAATGCTGATGTGTTTTTCACTTCCACTAGCTGCTTTACTTTACTATATTGCTTGATACAAATTATGACTTTGCTATTACAAAAAGAGATGGGTTCTAATAGTCATCCAATTTCATATTAAACTAAATCAGCTTGCGAAAGTGGCAGAAACTACGTAGAGTGACAGCAATCTTTGCCAGATTGGCAAGTGGAACTGGCACATCTTCTGGTCCATGAGCACAGAAACAGATGAAAGGCAAAGACAGAACTGTTTGGCAGGGGCAGGAAGGAAGAGTCTGAAAGAAGAGTCAGCCCACTTCCCTTTCAGCTGCTGTGATAGCTGAAATCTTGTGAAATCACACCCTGGTTTACGAAAACTCCTAGCATTGAAAAACCTCTTATTTCTCCACTTCTGTTAACAGATAACAGTGAAGCAACTGTTCCCTCAAAGTCTTTATATAAACTTGTTGACTTGAGTAGAAGCTAAAAACTGTGTTTCTTTTTAAATCAAAATTTTAATTTCATGTAATATTCAGTCTAACAGTCACTGCAAAAATAGATGAAGTGATTTGAAATACTGCTGTATACCAGCCTGTGTGTTACTGTTCTCCCAGCCTGATGATTTAATCATGACTTCTTCATTCACTGCAGTACAAAATTGGCACAGCAAGTTCAAATTAGCCTCAAAAGCATGTTGTATTAAGCAGAGGAGGGAAGTCTGGTTGTAATCTGAAAATAATTTTTGGAGATGTCAGACGGATAGGAAATCGTTACTTCCAACCCTGCAGATAGGTCCTCTCAAAGCCATGGCAGCACACCAATATTCTGCTAGGTATATAGCACCATTTGTCTTTTTAAGCCAGCATCTTTCTAAATGCTGATCTGTTTTTCACTTCCACTAGCTGCTGTTTCAAAACATTTGTTTCTCTTGGGTGGGACTTCTGCGATTTGGTTGTTTGCTTTTTTTTCAATGGAGTATGTCATTTGGATCCTTATGCTTTATGTTACAGTGAGACCAAGATAAGTGTTCATTTGTCAGGTGGCTTATGTCACTCAGATTTGAGGCAGCTGCTACCTTTGCCAACAAAAACAGGTTTTTCTCTCACCATATGATATATCAGTACTTGGGAGGTTTGCACCACAGCTCTGCCAACCCAGTTACAGTGGCACATTTGTAAGTGTGGCATGACAAGACCTCAGAGTAGTGATTTTTTATACCCCATTCGGACATGAATTATGCTTGTGGGACAGAGGGATGTTTTTCTGCTACTTCTAACATACTCATAACTTTGGCTCTTGGTTACTCATAACCAATTTCTGATTTGTTCTGATAAAAGCCTATTAGAAAAGACATTATTAGAAACTTCAGATCCAATTTGCAGAAATATCTGCAGTAATAAATAAACAATGGAGTTCATGAAATGTGTTCTATTACAAATAGAAACTTGTGACCTGTTTCTGATACTGGCAGATGACTTCTCCTAAGAAAAGCTGTTCAAATTCTGAGTTTTTACATCTGAACCCCACTCCTAACTTAAACTTCAGCTTTAACAAATCTGGATAATTACCCCACTGTTACTTTTAACTACTAATAACAACTAACTATGGATTGCTACACCTAACAAATTGTTAAGTATTTCAGCTATTTTCCAAGTGAAATGAAACCTATATGTGTTTCCTTAGCCCCTGTCTCCTTTCAGAGGAATAAATATTTCCCTGTACTTTCATTAAACAATCTGATAGCTCAGCCTTTCTTATCTTCTCAGGATACAAAATAAATCAGTATTGTTATAAGTGCATGTTATAGTATTGGCTTTTCGAAAATATTGGGATAAATGCTATAAGTATAATGTTAAAATAGCTTTTCGTATGGATTTTTTTTGTCTTTTTTTCTTTCTTTTTTTTCTCTTCTCTCTGCTAATAGCAAAAGTTAAACATAAGTTTTTTAGAGCTAGTATGCTTAAACTACCCGCCTAGTTGAGATAACAGCCCGTGAACCTGCAATGGGAGCCCTGCAGCTGACACGACAATTATCAACATTCACCGCCTGCAAAAGACTGAGACCACCACCCAAATTAAAAGATGATGACAATATTAAAACCACAAGCCAAGAAACATGCATGCTCTAAAAAGGCAGACTCAAGGAGCGGCCATGCAAAACAGTTCCCAGAAAAAGTTGACTATGCATGAAGGACTATGAATATGCAACAGGTGGATGTGTCAAAAAATGTATTTAAAGGGGTTTTACTGAAGCAGCCTCGTGCTCTTGGCAGCATGCCAAGCACTCGGCCATTTAACCCTTTGCTTTATGTTTGTCTCCTATTGTCTTTTTATTGAACCTTTTAAATTTTACCAGGACAGTGAACGTTGTTTTTCACAGTATGGTCTATTAGTCTACTCTTTCCTAAGGAACACAGTTCCCATAGATCCAATTCTTTTGAGTAAATAAAATCATTGAGTCTTGAATCATTCTGGTTTTATAATGCTTCTCTGTAATAAGAAAACCAGGATGCAGGCACTACCTCCCCTAATTCACATTCTGACACTTGTATTGCTGCAGGAAAGCCTGCAGTACTGTATTTGCACTAGATAGTTCACACACATGCAAGTATTTCCCTTCTGAAGTTACAGTATTGTTATCTTGCTTAAACATTGTTTATTGAAGCACTAAGTAAAGAAAAAATATGGAAGAGAAAGGAATGAAAATAAATTACTTCCCCAAAGAAGGTAATTACATAGCTAAGCATTATCTGTGGAGAGAAAGAAAATCCTAAGTACCAACAGGGCTTGTCAGAGTTACTTCCATGTGCCTTCCATGCGGACTTCTAACAAACACTAACCTACAATTTCCTGACATCTTTAATTGCATGTTTCTGAGAAGAGTACAGTTTGGTTACAGTGTGTCATACATACAAAATCCTTGCTGACTGAACTAAAGAACATCCTTAATGCCATTATGACAGACTGGAAAAAATCCTTACAAATTAAGTCCTCTTAAAAAACTCCCAAAGTTAACTTTCTGGTCCAAAGAAAGTACTTGACACAATCTCAGATTCAAACTTAGTTCCCAATCTCCATTATTACCTCCACCAGAAAGGCCTAAATAATCAGTTAAAAAAAAGGGAAAGAGCATCTTTTGGATGCCAGAGGCCTGCAAAAGATCTGACTGAAATCCTAGACGATGGAGAATAACCAAACCAAATATTTTGACCAGAATTTAAAAAAAAACAGAATTAAGTACTAATGCTTTGACAGCTTCCAGAAATAACTATGACTAAATATCAGAGAAGGAAAATAGTTTTCAAGTTATTATGCAAACCAGACATTTTCTATGCGAATTCAGGCACTAAACTTTTATAATCTGAATTTTAAAATATAGGTTGATGTCTTGATTGTAAATGGTGTTTGTTTTTTCTTTCTGAATGTCATGTTAAATTACTGTGTGCATATGCAGGGTATGTGGGTGGAAGGGACTGACACAAGGAGGAATTAATTCTTGTAAAAAAAAGTTTTTTGTTTTTCTAAGAGCAAGGTTGAGAAGAAGATTTCATTTTCAATAAAAATGGAACTAACCACTGTTTGTAAACACATCGCTGTGCAAATGAAGAAACATTGCTTCTTAAGTACTGACAGTATTTGATTCAGCATATCCCAGGCAGCTGGTGTCCCTGGCCTCAGTCCCAACCTTCTCACCTCTCTAAGTGGTTATATGCTCTCCATGGGGACAGCAGAGGGCCTCAAGTCAATATGGGCAATTTTCAGATTGGTCTTCTGAGCACATCTCTGCTAATGGAATCCATTATTACAGTGCAACTTAGATATATTGACCAAAATGTCTGGCTTCTGCAATTCCCATTTGCTTTATCAACCACAGCAGTGCAATGGTGTTAAAAAGCTTTTAGATTTAAAATGATACTGTAGACCTACTGCACATTTTCAATTTACAGATCCATGATAAAGAAAAATGAGAAGTAGATAGAAAGTCACAACACACTTCTAAACACAGCCAACACTACTGGCACACCTATACTTGCCAGAGCTTTCTCTCATTATTACAAAGTGGCAGGTGGTCTGTATATCTGAAAACACTGAACTTGTGGGCCTCATCAGGCAAGGCAGTAACTAAGCTCAAAGTCTACTAATTTCAGTAGGATGTAGAAGTTCCCCACTGCTGGAATTTTTGGACTAATATAGCAGAGCCTTTTAGCCTGTACAAGCAGAGGCAGACATGTTGTGTTACTGTTTATACAAGTTCAGCCTTTCTTAATGTAGTGAACATGAAAACTACTTAAATAAATAAGAAAGCCTATTTCATGCAGCATCTGTGCCATGGAAGATTAATAAATGGTTAATTGCACAAAAAAACCCAACAGGAACAAGTTTATCATATTTATGCAAAAACCTTTCAAAATACAAATGAATCTCTAGTTTGCATCTCAATTGTCAGACTAAGATGAAGGTATCTCAGCATGAAATCTGTTTGCAAGAGATACAATATTATTGTTCTGTAGTGCACATAATTTGATGAATGCTTTCTCTGGAACAGTTTTCAAGTCTTCATCCCACCAGAATATGCATTAAAATCTCTTCCCTGTAACACTCATGCCATTCTGCAGAAAGATACCAAAATGGCATAAACATAAGACATTATGGAGGACCATGTTAATATTTGCTGATCTTTTCAGGTTTACTGAAATCACATTATCTTTGCTTGAGATAATGGCACATTGTATCAATATGTGTTAGATCTTAAGGCTTATTTGTAATTTCCTATTGAGAGTACACAAAAATTTAGTTCTGCTAAGTTTCATCTTCAATAATTGAATGGAGAACACTTACTGTCCAACAGCATCTGTAAAGACTAGTATTTTATGTCCGCAAGTTTAACACCAGTTTTATATGCCTTCCTCGTCCCCCCTGCCCCTTTATTCTAAATTGCTCTAATTTCTTTTTAGTATACCATTATTTTCTGTGGTCACATTACAGGACTAAGAATAAGGAATTTTATTTCTGATTCTATCAATAGTCATCTTGGCTAACCCAACCATAAATGAAAGAGTAAAATATTCTGACACTATCAAAACAACTGACAGAAGCCTCAGTATGAAATATTAGTTTAAATAATTTTGTTGCTTGAAGTTGGCGGTGTCTTTTAAAATAAAACTTGGAAGTGAGATAAACAGAAATCAAATTAATTTCACCTTTCTGAGTGGAAAATTGAGCAGGTTAAAGTAATTAAGAACAAAAATAACCTTTCAGATTAGTATGTTTTCACTAGACAAGACTGATTGCTTCCAGCAAAGAAAGTCTTTAGATGGTTTAGAAGTCAATGATAGTCTGGGACTTACACAATCTGAAATCTTACAAACAAAAATCCAAAATCTTGAGTAAGACTCCAGTTGTCACCCAAAAGCACTACAAGGTGAATCAGCAGGCAACCATTATTTTCTGTCCTCTCATACACTAATCAAACTGCCTTATTCTGCACTAGTGACAACCCAGCACTGTGGCATTAGGAACCTAAGCATCTGGAGTATTATTTTAGGATTGTGCACAGATTCAGAATTGTACTAGTAGTCTCTGTATCAAAAATAGGAAATCTAGGGAAAACCTGCACAACTGAAGGGGAGTTTTCTTGTGCGTACATGTTGAATGAACAATGGGATGCTGATAAACACAAGTCAACCCCTCTGTTCCCAAGGATGTGCTGTTTTCACAGCCTGTGTTTGTGGTCAGAGATTAAAACTGGCTCACATATTCCCATTACAGTTGTCTTGACCAAGTCTAGAGAAGTTCCTTTTCCTTTCCTCAAGGGTGATGCAATGTAGTAAGTGCAGTTTCTGCTCGGAGTGCACTGCACACAGTAGTACTCTGGCCAACTTAATTCCTCTAGAATTTAATGCAGCAAATACCCAAATTGCAGCAGTCTGAAAAAAAGGTTTTGCAGACAGCTTGAATGCATCACTTCACCAAGAAACATCGTCTGGAAGCTGATGGTCCTAGAAGAGAGCTGAGCCCCATTCCTTGCACAATGAACCATGGGTTGCCCCCTGTTGTTCGGATTAGTCAACACTTATGCAGGAGCTGGGAAAGGTTTAAGGCTACAATAAATACTTCAGTACCCTACGTTAAAAGGCAAGAAGAAACCTTCTTTGCTGATGTACAGAAGGGCAAAATAGCTACATGAACAAAGAGGTAGTTTCAAATAGTTACCTCAGTTAAAAACAGTTATTTTACAGAGATTATTCTCTGACATTTTTTTCAGATGAGTGGTTTTCATGGGCAAACCACTGTTTGGTTTCCATGGGGCAAACTGTTTGGTTTTCATCCTATCGGAAACCCAATGACTCTTCCAGTTTCTACTTGCAGTAATATCCACACATACGCAAGAATACATTTTGCTTAGAATCCACTAGCTGAATGCCAAAAATGGTAATACAGAACAAGTAGCTTTCATTTGATCAAAGATAGAAATAGGAGTTTGAAAGTTATTGATGATCCATCAAATTATTAAACACAGATCCATATAATTGTTAGCAGAGATTAATTGGTAAAACGTGCTACCTCCTTATTATGTGGCCATAAGAACCACAATAATACTAATGGAACAAAATCGAGTTTCGAACATCTAAAAGTCATTTGCACTGCAATCTTTTCTATGAGGTGCCTTAGTATATAATAAAAACAGGTTTTTTTGTTTAAAATGTGACAATGTCATAAAGGAAAAATGATTAAAGTAACTATAAAAATAAAACAAAATTTTCATTTAGGATTAAAACTTTCTATTTTCTGCTAAAATTTTTTCCCCCAATGATATTTCATTTGGCTTGATCCCCTTCCCTCCCCAGATCTTTTATTTGATCAATAAACCAATGCTGGCTAAACATACATAAAAACCATGGCCAGAAAGGCAGACTTGCCAAATTCAAATATATACACTAATTATTTCCTTCCCAAAAAGTTGTGTCCAGCTTTACAGCTACATCAAGGCTGTAAACTTCAGAGGCGAAGTACGTATATTAGGTATGTAAAGGGAATGTATTTTGTCTTAAATATTTTTGAAGTACTACAACAACTATTCTGCCAATCAAAATTAAATAGAAAACGAATGGCTAAAAATATAAGCTGTAACAAATCCATTCATTTCCTTTCTTGAAACTTTTCTCACTTTGTCTTGGTTTTGAAAGGTGCCTGTTAAGGAAGGTAGGTGCTTCTCTTGGAATAGAAAAATGTAAACCCTCTCCCTTTAAATTATTAAAAGGGGCTTTTAGGCAAAAAATATGAGGATAGGAATAACAGTTCTTTAATATGTATAAATAAAATAAACTAAAACAAACAAACAACAAAAAACCCTAACAAACTACAACTTAATAGGAAAATTAGAAAATGTAGTATTAAATAAAAAAATAATTTTTGACAGTTAGAATATAACTTGACACCCTTTTAGTTAGGGTGTTGGTAGCAGTTTAGTTGGAATGGTGGCTTTAGTAGTGCTTTTGGAGTGATAGATGGTTTTGTTGAGGTAGAGATTTTGTAGAAGGGTAGAGTTTTCTTCTAATGGTTTAGTGGTGATGTTGAAGGGTTTGGTTCTTCTTTTGGGAATTTAGTGAGAGAGAAGGCTGTTCTTCTGGGAATTTAGTAGAAGGTAGATGCCTGTTCTGTTTAAATGTTTAGATTATATTTTGGTGGGAATGCTTGGCTCCTCCCCCTGGGCAGAGTTTCTTATAATGGGCTGATGTTATTTTCTGAGTTATGTGATGGGTTTTTATAATGGGCTGATGTTATTGTATGAGTTATGGGGTGGGTCCTTATAATGGCCCATTAAACATAAATGGCTCCCGGGGGGAGTTATCTATGACTCATAGGGCAAGGTGTTAATGGCCCATTAACAGGAGATGGTCCGGGGGAGGAGGTAAGGAAAACACTGCCCCTCCTAATTTTAACAGTTCATGAAGATGGAGATAGAATACAGACTTTCTGGAATATGTTACATTGTAACCTAGGACACACTTGCATGAAAACATTCTGCCTAACAGACATCAGCTTCAGTAAAGAGAAACTGTTTTACCAATGGCCATTGCAAAAGATTACTTTGACCCATATTGCTTCCTATCAATATTCATTGCTGTTTCCATAAGCACTGTAAGAAAATTAACATTGGTTTTGAATTCTGTTTACCAGTTCCCAAGTTTTAATCAAAGTCTACTTACCTGCATCTTCAATAAGCCAAAACATTTTAGGATAACATCTGACTCTTGCTTGTGATTGTTCATCCAGATCGAAAAAGTCAGAAATCAAAAGGATTAACATAATGAGACTCCCTCCTCAGTTGACACTGCAAACATGCACATAAGTGAAGAATACATTTCTTGATAGATGTACATGAAACCTCTCATAATACCATGTCAAACTGCTCTCTTATCTGCATTTCTGGGACTTTTGAGTGGAAGCACAACAATAAATACCAGCTACATTTAAGAGCAGGAGTGCGTTTTGAGGAACTAAAAAAAAATAAAATTCCTGTGATGGAATAAAAACATGAAAGAAAAATATTAATTCAACTAGTAGGTTACATTTTAATTAACACTATTTAAAATTCAGGCTTCCATGAACTATGTCTAATTCTTCCAGGGTTCAATGACACTATCAAATCCATTTTCTATTTTGAAAACTGCAGAATGTGAGTGCACTTTTTGAGTATCATACCTATCTCACTTCTATATGCAGAAGGGATAGTACAAATCCCTGCCAAAAAAATCTGCTATTCAAGGTTAAGCTCTTCTGTATGGATATTTCTACCTGTCTTCTATCTTGCCTCTCCTCTTCCTTCCTTCTTTGCTTTAGATCACAGCCAGTTTTAAATCTATAATTAAACTTTCAGAAGTGGGTGATTTCTACCAAATGTTAAAACTATGTTTTTATTAAATCTCAGTTTTCAAACATAAGAACATTAAAATATTTGCAGATTTTTTACTCTGGGACTTCACAGGAGTGTGTAATGATCATTATGAGCTGCTCTACATTTAAAAATTAATCATCAGATTTCAGCTAAAGCTGCAATGGTAAAAACACCATCAGAGGACAAACCATTAATGTGGCATGCAGAAGAGTCTGCCAACATACTCAGCTCAATGATTTTGAGATTAGAATTAGGAGAGTACTGTAAGGAGATGATTATGTGGTATGTGGTGTAATTCTAGAAAATTATTGACACCTCTAATTATTTAACTAGAAGCACCATAATTTTTTGCATTAGAATACCAAGATATTCTTCCATAAATTATTTTATGTAAATGAAACAATAATTTAGAGAATAGAATCCATTTAAATCAATGTCAATGATATTACATTTAGATAAAAATAAATAGCACAAATATGACACAAAAATCAGAAGTGAATCTAGACCACAGTTGTAAATGCTGATTGGTATTTAAACTGAATTTAAAAGTTCATACAGGGCAGTAAGACTTCACTGGACTTGGAAAACTTTTCTCCAAAGGAAATCACAGTGGAAGTAACAGAAATGAAAGGCATATCCCTTTCCTCAGAAATTCCACCCCCCAAAAAAAAATACTAGTAATTGAAGTAGTGCTTACTGAAGCAGCAGGAAGCATTCAACTGCTGAACATGCTGCGTTGGTTACTATGATAACTCAAGTAGTGTCTGAACACTTCTCAAACAAGTAAGAGTTTGAGAGTTTGCTACTTTTCCATCTGAAGCAAAAGTAACAAATGAGGTGGTAGGGATGCAAAGAAACTTTTAAAAGATACTAACAAGCTGAAGAGAGGAAATATGCATCCCATAAGGAAAGTCAGCAGAAAATACTTAAGCACAATTCTTTCTGTTCACATTAATGAGCTTGAAGTATATGCTTAAAGTCTTAATTTTGTTAGTGAACAAAATGCTTGTTCATTTATTCACCCTGCTTCTGCTCCAGAAGATTCTGGTCAATGTCACAGATTCTGACTTTGGGTCTATACACAGTTTTAAGTACGAGAAATAAACCCCTCTGAACAGAAATAACATTGACAGCTATAAGAGACATGCAGCAAACATGAAAGCTGAGCAAGTTGATACCTATCTTCTCAGAAAGTTCATACAGTAGCTAGACTTGCACACAGTGACAAAAAACCCCCATGAAATTAATAGGACTAATATCTTCTCTGACTGGGGAACAGTGTGAACCATTCAGCATGAGTCAATAATGCTAGTATGTCAGCCCCTAGGTACACTGAAGACATGAAAGACCTATTATGCTCCCAAAAGCACAAAACTTTTCAGAAAGGTTCCTAGAACTTTGTTTTAAAACTTCTTACTGGGACTTGCTAACAGCTCCTCTATGCTAAATCACATCTCCTCCAGGCCAGAAAAAAAGAAGTATCTTGCTTTGCTTTCCTTCAGGATGTTGTGTGTCAGTAGGGTCCTAATGACAGACAAAACTTCTGCTTTCCATTTTGTAGGCTCTGAAATACCACCCATCCAGTTACTGGAGCTGGAAAAGTGTCTTTTGCTGTGACCTCACACCATGGTTTATCTACACCAAGGAACACAATGCTGAAACTCCCAATAATGGGACTACGAGTCCCAAAGATTCTTAAATACATAAACTAATACCAACTGTTATACTGCAGAAGTCACTTTGTATAATGACAGAATTAGGAAAAAAACGTGTCTGCTTTTTTTTCTGACAGGTTTCAAGTTGTTTATTTGCAGATGCACTGAAGTTGTCCAAATAAACCAGCAAAATAACCTACATACATCACCCTAGGTGCTATGTATAAACAACACTTATTGCAAGGAATAAATTTTTTAAAAAAAACAAACCCAAACAACCCCAAAACAATACAGAGATGAAAAAATAATGCATTTTTTTCCTATTGGTATATAATCTTACTTCCAGATCTAATACTTTAACAAAGATTATATCAGATATATTTTTGCTTTGTATGTTGTGTAATCAAACTGGTTTAGACATCTCCAATAATGAACAAATTGCTATTACTATAAAGTCATATAAAAGTAGGTGAGCAGCTGTAGCCTAATAAATATGCAGCTGAACAAAGGAAACTGCTGACAAGCCGCAATCTTGTTTTAATGTAAATTCTCATGTGTTCACATCATATTTTAATTGTACACAACAATAAATAAGCTTCTTTCACTAGCAGTTTCTCATAAATGGCCTAATGCTAATTATCCCTCTATTTTCAACCACATAGTTTTAGTGAAAAGATTAATGTCAGGAAAATAACACAAAAATAATGAGTTTTGCAAGCCATTTCAAAGGCAGAAAATATTATACTTTTGTTGATTTGTTTTTTCTACTTTTATATGAAAGCTATGACAACTGTCTCATAAAGCATCTCAATATTTCAAACATTATACCTTGCACAATATTAATTATGGAAGAAATATATAACACCTGTTTCCCTGAATTTTTCTTCACGTTTATTGTAGTGGTGAACTGAAAGGCAAAATATGCAACTCCGGCACCATCACTGAATTTAAGGGCTGGCCTTTCTTCCATCAGGAAATGTATAACTAAGTATGGACAAGTTTCCCTTCTCTCCTGGCCTGTGTTCTGCACTTGACATTAGGAAATATATTTGCTTGGTCTGAAATAACTTTTTACTAGTATGACAAATTATTTTAGCTCTGACTAATGGAAAGATACAGCATCAAAAAGAATGGCTGTCCAGGAAACAACCAAGAAGTAAGAGCCCTTTGAGCCAAACAAGTGATACAAACTCACATTTTTTATCAGATTGATCCTTCTAGTTACACACCTTAAGTTTCCAGACAAAACCAAGACCACAGCTTGAGACAAAGGTGATGTTTGCATTCTGCAGTGGTCCCTAGACCAGACACACATACTTTCTGTAGTGCAAGTGTGGTCTCAGGTATGGCTGGAGCATGGAGGAACCTGGATGCTGGAGCACACTGCATGGGTGAGCATGTCTACACCAGCAGCCTTGCAGAGCAGTTGGGCTCATGGAAAACTGGGAGGTGCAGAGGCCTCTGCACCTACAGCTGCTTTATTAGTGTGGGACCAACAGCTGTCCAGCTATTTCATGTACATTGGTTGGTTTTCTGTTGGAAACAGAAACACTCCTGCTTTCCTTAAAACAAATTGATGGGCTATAGCATTTGTGTCCCACATGACATTAGCACAATACCACTAAATGTTGTATTATTGAGTCTTTTGGATCACGGTTCAAGTAACTTGCTATTCTCACTATTACTGCGATTGTGGCTAGAAAATACCCCTAGAACACCTCATCCACTGATGACACTATAATTCATGGTGGTTTTCATGCCCCTTCTCATTCCCTAAAGTGTTTCTGAACACAAATTGTTTCAGTGAAGTGCATTGCCCATTTCGAAAATTATAATATAGAAGTCCAGCTCTGATCAATTTTCTTTGCAGCAGAGTGCAGCAGCTACATCCTTGTCCATCAGAGGGGAAAAAAGAAAGCTACATGAGAAGTACCACAACCTCCAAGCTCTTTTCTTCCTTTCTTCTGGAACAGAACAGCTGCAAGATGAACTCCAGTAAGTTGGGTGGGGAGTTGGATCAAAGCAGCACTACAGAGGGGACAGGATGTACAGAGCAGGACATAAGATTCTTATCAAACTAAAATCATTATATTCAGTAGTCTCAAAATCTAATGTGTTCCATATTGTCTGGGAATTACATTCAGAACTGCAGTGCTGTCAAGATATTAAGAGAGTGTTCATCACTCCTTCACATTTTTCAAGACATCATTATTTTTCTTTCTCACATAAAGGTGTTAAGCAGTAGTCAATGCTGCTCCTTTCACATTCCAATCCACATCCTGCCACAGTTCTCTGCACCTGGCCTTACTCCCAGATCTTCCAGGGTCTAATGACTGTGACTGTGACTAAATCACAGTCAGAGTCATTACGCTTGTATTCCACTTTCTCATCCAAGTTCAAGTAGAAGTAACATAATTTTTAAAGTTCTTGAAATACTCTACAAAGTATTTGGCAAAAGTAAAATAAAACCATCTCAGCAAATTGATGTTTGGCTGCTTTTATTTTCTAGTAGGGATAGAAAAATCTGGTTCACCTCATTTCAAAGCCAAGTTTCAAATGAACTCCATGGGTCTGATTATATCAAGTTATTGGGTTCATCTCCCATTTAAAACAATTTGTTAAAAGGGGAGTGAGGAAAAAGACAGATACAAGCTTCACAACCCAAAAGCCAACTGATTCTAGTTTTGTTTTCAGGAAGACTATTGGGCTTCCCACATAACTTAGTCTCATATCACAGCATCCTACTTCATTATATTTCATCTTCCTGAAATAAGCAACTGAGGGAACTTTAATATAATTAAAATCATTAAACAAAATCTTTCATATCCCATGGATATGGTTCCTCATCAGTTCTTTGGTCTCATCTTTCAATCCTTTTATAAGAGAAATAAAGGACTAGGACTTCAATAACTAATGATTTTGGTTGCCAAATGAGAGAAACTTTTGTAGGTCTGACATTCATGAGTATGTAATTAGTACTTTCAGGAAATTAGATTTCCTTAGGAATCTCTGTAACTAAATTTGGAAAATTAAGCTATTTTTAAACCTTCCAATTTTTAAAACTTTTAGCCATTATGTAGATGGAAATACTAAAAAACAGGATAAATTTAAATTAATGAGAACATGTGAAAGGATTACAGAAGAGTATATAAGCCTAATAGGTGCATACACACAAGCCCATGACAGTATGCTAATGCAATTATGTGCTTTTGAGATCATAAATAGCTATGCAAAACTGAAGTATGAAGCTGGGAGAGGGAAAATAAGATTTTTCTTGACATCTGCAGTGGTCGAAACGTAAGATGAGAGAAGGCATTTTAACATTATTTTTGGCCCTCCAATCTCCAACATCTATTGCTTTCAGCTTCATAAAAAAAAAATAACGAGAGACAAAAAAAGTAAGTCTCAAGAAAAAAAACAGAAGCATCTGGAACTGAGGAATGGAGTAAAAAATCAAAACTATATAACTAGAGGTGGAAATGTAGAATAAGACCCTATCAAATATAATGGTGATATAGAGAGCAGAAGAGACTATAAAATCAATCATGATTAAATAACATCACTTCCAAAATGTAACATATATTTCATCTTGGAACAACAATTACATGAATAAATTGCATGAGCATTTCTCTGATGCCATCAGAACTCTTCACTGGAGCAACAGTCCACTCCAGCAAAGCTGAGGGCATATTATTTAGATCTCTCAATGACACCTGTAATTTCTTTCAGCAATAAGAATTTTCCTCGCCAAAGCAGAAGAAATATTGCTATATTAGCAGAGTCAAGGTCTCACATAACTGACTGATATGTGTTGCAAAAAGTACTCCTAGCTGTCTTAGAGTTATGGACTTTGAAAAGAAATATTTTGTGCCATTTTGTGAATACACCCCCCATTTATATTGCAAATACTAAACTCTACTAATGGCTTAAAATCACAAGAGGGCCCTGATCTTTATGAAACACAATTCCTTTTATGCTTTATGCACACCTGCTGTTCTATCACATATGCTAAAATTTATCTTCTATAGTATTTAAATACTGGTAGTACCTTGCAGAAAAGTAGCAGTACAAGGATGTGTTAATATACTCATTTCCATGGGAACTATTTGATTGTGAAAGACTAATGTGACATTGATTTGTGCAGACTGCTACTTTAATGAAGATAAGTGACACACAGCTAGCTACTCAGTAAGGATTCAAAATTTTGCAGCTAACAAAATGCTGCTTTACTGGTAAGCTCTGCAGAGCTTTTCTGCTCCAGCACTCAGGACAAGCAGCACTGTGCCAAAGCTCCCTTGGGAAATTCTGCCTTTCTATTTCCCCAAGCCCATTGCAGGGACAACCTCTGCCTGGAGGACACAGAGAGCTCTGTGCTGGCACTTCCCTGGAAATACTAGCCTCTTGAATGAAAAGCCACAAAGGAAGCACTCAGTCAGACTGAGCAAAGGATATTCTACCTTGACTCTTTCTTCTATTTTTAAGTAATGAAATGGGACAACAGTAAATTACAGATACAAATAATAGGGAATTTTTGTTTAAATTACTAGTCTGGTACATTCCACTGTTTAGCATATCTCCCTCTCATCACACATATATGCATCACATCATGTATACATGGCAGATTTTTATATGTGCATTTTGTTTGGCACAGGCAGGGCAGGTTTTCCTTAAAATTATCTTTTTCAAATGTGATTCTAATATGCAGTAGCTCCATACATTACAATTTACAGCACAAAAATCAGATTTTCATCCTTGAGGTAAAATATGCACTACAGAACATACCATTTTGACTTTTCAATGTGTACTGAAAATATACAGTATTTTCACATACAAAATATATAGTATTTTCAGCATAAGTGGGGTTATGCTCTGCAGCAGTTCTCGTGCAATTAAGTACACCAATATAATTCCTTTAAAAAGTATTTTAAATCATTGGAGCTACTGGATGATATTAAATGATATGCACATGTTGATGCATTACTAATGAACACTACATATTTCTGGAAGAAGTACTCTTTCCCTGATATTAAAGAATTTGAGCAATAATAAACTTTTGACAAGACTGAGAATTGTGTGTCAACTTCAACACTCTTAAAATGTCCCCAGTGGTCTAAAAAAAGCAACCTGTATAAGCAGAGTAGAGGTGGAATGCAAACAGTGAGATATTCTTAAGCTGCATCATATGAACTCATCAACAGACTGCATCCCAGAGAAAGCATCTGCTGTGTGAAATTTAGGACACTGATTCACAGCCCACAGAACACTGCATCACCTCAAATTATGTTTGTTATAAATTTATAATGTTGTTCATATAAAAACATTGCATTTTAATAGTTTAAAGAAATGACAGCACTGGGCACTTCATAAATGTTTAACTAGTAAAGTCTTCATAATTTAAAATGCTGTGTTGTATCACTGAAGATGCTGGGTTGAAGCACTTTGAACTTGGAGAGGAGGATCAGTTACTGAAGAAATCTACTGAAAACCTAATCTCAATGCACATATATGCTATTTTTAAGCATAACCTTGTTACAAAACACTTACATGGACCACAGTAATCTAAAATTGTGCAGCACCACATTCATAAAGCACAGATATAATTATCATTACCAGGGATTAGCCTGTGAGACTGGGCTCTCTGTTGGGGAACCTTAGAAGTAGATACCTGTTAACAAATGCATTAACCATTAAATGCATGAGATATCCAGGAAAAAAAATTAAGTATTTTGCTTTCTTACACTGTATTTACGTTTTGACTGATGCTTCTAAAGTAATTTTCACTTTTGGTCTTTCCAACAATCTCTAAGTTCTTAAACAGTTTCCTTCCTTTTGCTCTAAATGGTCATATTGCTTAGTCTCATTGTCACGACCACCATACCTTTGTTGTACTTCTGTATTTTTACTCACAATTTCCATCAGACAGACAATCTTGATCTGAATTGCCCTGTCAGGCTTTTTGTCTCTTTTGCTTAACTGACATGCCTCAGAGTCCCCTGTCTTCATAGCCTGATGGCAAAGGACTGTCTTTTCCAATAAAAGCACTCCAAATATATCCCCTGTTTATCTGCATCCACACACTGCTTTTAAAATCAAACTCTTATGACCTGCAAATTTGCTCATGGCAAAATTTTGGAAAACACCAGCTTCTCAGCAATGCTCCAGCCTTATAAGATGAAGACATCAAGGATACAGACAAGTGAAACACAGCTAATATTTGTTGGATGCCTTGTTAAAGTGCAGAAGTTGAAATATATTTTAAAAAACCAATAGATATTTTTTCAATAGTTCTAATGTTTTAATAGAAGGAAACATTGGCAAGGAAAATAAGGGAGCAATGAGGATTAACAAAGAGGTTATGTCAATGCCTTTTACTCTTATTTTCCACTGCTAGGTAATTTAGAAGTCAAAAGGAAGGAACACTCCTTTTCAGTAGAGGATCTAATTCCTGCATTAGATTTCATCCTGAAATATCATAGTTAAAATTTTCCAAATGTAACAGACAATTCCACCTTTAGTAAACTTGTCAGCAAGAAGATTGAGTAAGAGAATGGATGAAATGAAAAAGGGAGGGGTTGTTGAAGGGTTTGCAATACAAGTTTGCAAAAAGTAACAGTAAACCATTTTACACATCTTCAACACTGGCAACCAAAATCTTCCAAAGCTCTTTTAGTTTCTGGTAACGACTTCACGGGAAGATTAAGGATTTTAAAATACTCCTGTGACTATAAGAATTTAAATTTTTAAGAAAATGAAGATTCTTTTACACTAGTAATAAACTAGTCAAACATTCATACCTCCTTGCACAGAACTGATCATTGCTCAATGATCTGTTTTACCCAGAATGGTCATTTTGAGTCAAAATATCTCCTATTAGGGGGAGTCACTTTCAGACCACTCTGTTGAAGTCTTGTGCCCAGTCTGGGACGTTAATTGTGGTGGTCTTCCTGCCCAGCCTGGGATGCCACAAATGCTGGGATCTCCTTAACCCCAGGAGACCCCGCAATATGTAGAAAAGTCCAGGTTTCCGGCCCGTGCTGTTGAAGGAGTAGTCTGGAATCGTTTGTTGGTGTTCTCAAGGCAGTTTATTAAGTCCTTATCAAAGAGAGATTTCTCTGCTCTGCCAGGGTTGACACAGAACGCGTCCAGAGACACACTGTGCCCGCCCCGGGTGAGCTGTAATCTTTTATACTAAAAACTACGTATTAAATGTTTACAGTTAAGTACCAATCTATGCCCCTCACATTACCATGTCCAGATCTGTGTCAAACCAATCCAAAAGTGCCAGCATCACCAAGAAGATGGAGGTGATGAAGAAGAACACAAGATAAGATGCCACGTGTAAAAATCCTCCATCTTGTATCTCAGACCCCCCTGTACAGATCTCCAACCCCCCTGTACAGGGCCCTAAACCCCCCTGTACATACAATCAAATTACCTTCTTTTTACTTATAACTACTACTATTTTACTATCTAAGTTTTTGTGACCTGAAATTCCTCATACAAAGCTGACAACCTGTTCCATGGGTTAGAATCAGAGTTACAGGTATTTTTAGTATCATTCCAGGGTCTCTGACACCTCTGGCAAGGCTGAAAAGCCTCCTGACCAGGTTTTGGGTCGGCCAAAGGCATCATAGGAACCCCCTGGGTTCCAACACACTCCTTGATCCTATTTTGAACACAGGAAACAAGCTGGATTGTTCTCTGGAGCAAGAAATTACTTTTTACTATGCTTGGATTTAACTAGTCACGATGAGGTCCCAGTCTATAGATCAATTCAGTTAAAATTCAGTACCTACAGTTCATATGCTCCCATCAAAGTTATAGAACGTGGAAATATGTCCAACTTGGTATTGAAATTCAAGCTGAGAGAAGACTTTTTAATAATTCAGTCCTATTTGATTGGTGTTGATAGATTCTCTTCAGCAAAATGTTATCTGAGGACCATGATGTTAGCATAGGTTCCATGAAGCCTAGTATTTTTGATACAACAGTATCAAAATAATCAGCAGTAAAAATCAATAAAAAATCTCTCACCTTAGATCCAATTTAAATAAAATTTTGATTTTCACGTTTGCTAAAAATTTCTTGACACTTTGAGTTAGGAGCGTCCCAAGACATACACAAAAAAGAAAATACACTGCATTTTTAGTTATAGATACACAGGGTTATAAACCATATCACATAAAGTGAATTAGTAGCCCTACCATTCACCATCCCAGCCCTCTCAGCCACAGAACTGATACAACTCTACATCTCATTTGATGCAGCAAATGTAGTCAGAGACATATTAAATTCACACAGAACAGGATTCTGACATAGGCAGAAATAAGTGATCCCATAACCCTGGACCATCCTATCAAGATTTAAATATTTGCTTTTTTTCATGAGGAAAAAAAAAAAGGCAGCAGAACATTCAAGTGCTTTGGATTAGAAAATAGCAAAGTATTCTCCAATCTGGTATCAGCTACAGAGAGCTTCTGAGCTTCTGAACAGGATTCAAAGTGACAAGATGGAGGAAAATAAGAATTCCAGGGACTGCATCAGACACTGAGACTTACTCATGGATACTCATTATGTTTCATTTTGTAAGACAGGAAGATAAACACTGGAATAAACCCCATCAGTACTTAACTTCAGAATGCTGTGCTTAAGAATTCTGGCCAACTGAAAGGAGATTACTGTAAAAATGAAAAAGGTAAATTAAAAGGAAGGTCATCAGAAATGGAAGAAGTCTATTAAAATTCTATCAGTGCTCTAACCAAGTGTGCAAATCTAAATATCAAACTATTCTTCCCTCTCCTCCAGTAGAAAACACAGAATGCAAATGTGAAAAAAAGAGTAAGTCAAGGACACTGCTAAAATATTGTCCTACTACTCAGCATCCTGAAAACATCCCTGAAAACACATGAGTTTCTCAAAGTACAAGTGAGCCTGAATTTAGCCCTTCACAAACTCCAAAAGCTGGACACACAGATGAAACACGCACATGCCTCTAAGGTAAAACAGTATCTAATCATTTCAGATAAAAAATGAAAATTCTTATCAGACCTCTAGTGAAAGACTGTGTCTAGGATTTCAAGACTCAGAATCTAGTTAGGCCAGTTAAAATTAACCATACATACTACTATAAAGAATGCCATGGGATCTCAAATTTAAATTAACTTCAGCATCCCTTTCACATTTAGATATCCTACCAGACACAAAAATAACATTTTCACACAGAACTTTAGAAAGTGTTTTTTGAAAAGCTATGTTATCTTTTATAGCGAATATATAGTTATAGATGAAATAATACATATCTTAGGACCTGGTATTGCTTGTAGAAAGCATGACAACAAACTAGAATATTAAGTTTTGAGTATACAAAAATCACACCGCTTAATTGTTTTCCTTCCCAGCTACTGAAAATGCTTTACTAAGCTTAAAAAAAATATATCTTCTATCAGGTTTTAATGGTGGAAGTACAATATTTCATGTCCATGAGTATTTGGTAAAGCCCATATGACATTACAAACTGAACAAAAAGTTCAAAGCTTCAGTAAGACTTACACAACAAAAAAATCCAAATTACTCAGATAAATTAATCAATATTGGCTCAATTTTCGTTCTAGTAAACAGTGAAGTGCTGCATAAGGGCTGTGCCACAAGAGAACTATGCCCATCAAACAATCAATTTCTTTAAATTACAATAGTTATACTCATTCTATTTAAGCAATTGATTATCTGTTGCTTAAATTGTATTAAGGTAGTTGTGACTAGCTGCATTCATCTTCCAAGTAATTTAAACCAAATTTTTTAAAACCTTTGTGTAAAATTGAACTTACTGCTTCCTGAGCAACGGCAGTAGCCTGGCCCAGCAATCTAACTCACAAATACCTCTGCAGACTGTTCATATTCATCAGGAGCACTGTAACATATTTCATTTAAAAAGTGTCATTAGACTGTATTTCAGTCAAACCATAAGCAAAACCTAAAAAGCCATACTTAGAAGCTTACTTTGCAACTAGATGACAACCCAGTGGAGGAGGAGGGAACAGACTCACTTGCCCCTGGAGACAGGGCAATTTCACCACCCCGCTTGCTGCCCCTGTGTCAGGGTATGGCAGACCCTGAAGGCTGCCAAATCACCCTGGGAGCTGGAGGCCTCCCCATCTCTCATCTCTGGAGATCCTCCCCATCTTCACTAAAACTATTAAAAAGAACTCTGCCTGAGTGTGCAAACAGAAGGAGCTTCACCACACAGCAGGAAGGGTGAAGGTGCCTTTTTCTTCCCATATATTTATTTCAAAGGATTTTGAGCAACACATCCTGTTATGATCTGCATAATGTATCATAATGCTGATTAGCTTCTTCCTGTTTGGGAGAATCTAAACTGTTTGTATCTAATGAAATGCTCCATTTTAACATATATATACAAAGGTAATGTCTCATGGACGTTACTCTTGTAGACTGAAGCCAACAAAAGATGGTTTATAAAGCGATGCAGGCTTGGTAAGAACTTGAAAATAAGAGATTAATACTAATGAAGGACAGAAATTGTTCCTGTAAGAGTCACCCGAATTTTAAAAATATATATAATTTCAAGAAAACTTGTTTATTTATAGCAAGTATACCTATTTGTGGGTTGCGTATCAGCAACCCACAAGTGAGTATTGTGTTCACAGTCTAACAAACATAGCTGTCATAAAATTACTCCTTAGAGCAATGGAATATTATGGATTATTTTAGGAACTGATGAAATTAATTACAGTCCACTTAAAAGATTCAGATCAGGAGTAATACACAAAAAGTTTTCTTCAGCTAATTTGAGATTATTTGATATATGATTATTTGATATATGTGTTCTCTCACAGGAGATACACCAACAAGCTTCCACAGCCTTTTAAGACCATGGGAAAACAGACACCTCTGGGAATTGCTGCACTCTTTCTGGCACTGAGCCCTTGGAGCTGAAGCTGCAAAAGGGATGCTATCTGAGAAACTCTAGGGATTTTGCTTCACGTTTTAAGAGGGAAGTTCCCTACAGATATACTAGTGGGAATCTACTGAGGAGCAAACTTCCAGCATGAATTCAACGTACTGAGGGATTGCAGAACTGCTGCTCTAAAGCAAATGTTTGTGTACCTGGACTGTGTATCTCTCCAAGCTTTAAACATCTTCATAATGATCAGGGATTAATATAACAAGGATTTAATCTGGGACCTACTGCAGTAAAAATAAACAAATATATTTTTATATACAAACACTGAGTTGTCTATTCAAGAGAAGCAAATGCAGCAGATCTTTGTATAAAAGTGAAGATGATATCACTGCAAATCTACATGACAAACACTTAAGGACCCCATGATTTGAATCACATCTTAAACATAGTGATCAGTGGTTCTCCAGGCTTCAGTGCATTTGAAACAGGCTAGTAAATTCGCCTGCAGGTACATAGTGATGCTCTTGCTGTGGCTCAAATTGTCAGGGAAATCAAATTAGAGTTCAATAGTCCCACAATGAAGTTAAAGAACATTATGGAATTTTGACACAGTTCATGTATTATCATTCTAGCCTTAATGTCTTTACTATGCAGCCTAAAACGATTTCAGAAATACTTATACATATCCCCATGGGGTATAGGACATGCACTTGACATCCTAAATATCTCAGATGCTCACAAAAAAAAGTATGAACAACTTTTTGACACTTATGAAACACAAATTACTGAAAATTAGATTCTAGAAAGACAGGAGAAAAAAGTATGATTTAGGTAGAACTCAATATCCTTTCTGACTAGTACATAAGGGAAAAATCATGGAACAAAAGTTCCCGCTTCACCGTGAGTGCAGAAAGACTAACATTTACTCATTTTTCTCAGACGAATTTTTCCTTATTACTGCATGGAAGTAAAAAAGAGGGTTCTCTTGTTCTGAAAGCCAAAATAATTTGCAAGTACTGAGCTGTAATCCCAGAGTGATTATGTGTCCAGTACAAAGACATTGGCTAGGTCTATAACAAATGCTTTTACATTACATACTAAATAATAAATTGGGATGGCAGGGAGAATTTTTTCATCCGGGGAAAAAAAAGAAATTAAAAACTTCTCAGTAAAGCAGGCAAACCTCAACTACTTGCTTCCCGAATGAAAATTTCTTCTGCTTCATAAAAAAATATTTTGATCTAGGTAATTTACAGGACTCATAATAAGATGCACTGTATCTTCACAGAAGAGATGGAATGATGAGATAGTGATTTCTATGACAAGTGGCAGGAGAGGTTTCCAGAACTGAAAAAGCGAGAGATCACTCTTCTGATGTCATCAATCAGTTACAAAAATGCTTCTAAAAAAGATGAAGGATACCTGGATAGCAGCATTGTCTAACCCAAGATGAAGCAATCAAAACAAGAGAGTTAGAGCAAAGGCTGAACAAAAAAGACCTCCAAACCCTGTTCCTTGATTCAATAATTTTATTCAGTTTCTGTTCATTGTATAAGTGGCAGTGAGAGAACATTCTTGTAAAAAAAACAGGTTAACCTGTGCTTGACAGAGTCCAAAGCTTTGAAAGCTAAGAGGTAATTATTAAGAAAACAGAAGGAAGACACTCAGTGCTGCTTCTTTAAAGCTTTTAGATGATCTTTACTTACACAGTTACAGAAGTTAGCGCAAAGCATATTTTTTCGCCTAATGATCCCTTTTTACAGCAAAATAAAGCTTATAAAAGGGTATGCTCACAGTGATTTCAGTATTAAGTCTGTACAAAGTCTGGCCTATACCTTTATTTCTGTTTCAGAAATGCATGCAAAAAATCGTAGGAACACAATAAGTGAAGAAAGTGCTGCAAGAAGTTTATATTGTCCTGCAGTCAATTTGCTGGTCAAATTTGACAATGATCATTAAAAAACCTGAAGAAAACACAACAAAACACTCAAATCTCCAACTTCTTTTCAAAAAACCTTCCATCCACCAGAGATAAGACACAGTGATTTAATTATTAAGTTGTAACCATATATAGATATCAGATTCCATGTCTTCAAGGCAAGGTCATCTTGTACATCAACATATCCTTTTGATATGCCTTAAACTGAAGAATCAGAAATTGAGATATCTGCCTCCATTGCTCACTGCAGTCATGTGAAACATATGGATAAAGGTTAAGTAGTTACACTGCTATACCCTTCCATATCTCCAGCAATATATGCTATAAAGGCATCTATAGCATAACCACACGGAGCTCTTTTTGTACACTTCTGTCTTACATAAGCAATATCTGTGCCAGTACCAGCAAAGTCAATGTAACCACAAATTGAAAAGTTGCTCTGTATAAGCACTGATTGGCAACTATGAAAATTGGTGCATGTACTGAACCCTGTATTAAAATATTTCTCAGATATTAAAAAGAAAAACACTGCTGTAGGCTTCAAAATTCAGTTGATTTGGGATGAATCCTTCTTAAATAGACATGATTATATTTCAATGTCTTTTGTGATTATGACAATTTTGCCAAGATAATAATCTCCTCTGTACAGGACTTCTTAAGATTTAGAGAAATAGCATCTGATTTATTAAATAATCTGTCAAATTATCTATGAACCACGCTTTCAAAAGAATTCGCATGATCTCATTACAATAATTACAGCAAATCTATGCCTGATGTTATAAATAACAAGTACCAGGGATACAAAGGAGAGAACTGGAACTTAAAGTACAGGAACTTGCAAGGTTCAAAAGGTGACAACATAGCTTTGTTCTCTCAAAATAGTCAATAGAAGTTTCCGTGTTTAGTATCCTGCACACTAGGTCAACTTTTGAACCATAGGCTTCAAAATGGAGAGAAATATGTCTGTAGCTACACTAAAATGAAATAATCTAGATATAGATATTGCAGCCTCATTTCTCTTTCCTTCCCTCACATTTTGTTGCCATTTTACTCATACTGCTTTTGGAGAAAAGCAAAAGCCAGTTCTATGCATCAGAACAATTATTCAGAAAGAGAAGCAGAGATACAAGCTAAAATTCTAATACCTTCGAATTTTAAACATCGTATTAACTTTAATTTTATATATTCATGCTTCTTTCAGGACAAATTAGGGCTGGGCAAAACAGAGAACAAGGGTATGGTGCTTACTTTCCTGCAATGTAAGTACAGGAGAAAGAGGACAGGATCTCTGAAATCTCTACAAGGAAGTTGTTTCTTTTTAATTCCCACTGCCATGGATTATGGTTTTACTGTCATAGTCAGCACTGCATTTGCAAAATTGAAGGATCTCCTGCCTCTGAGGCAGTTACCCGTTTTTAACTCCTGCTTTTGGAGAGTAAGTAAAGGATGAAGTACTCAAACAATGCAAGGTTGTTGACAATGCAGGCAAAGCATCTTATTAAGACACTTCAAGATAGAAGCCTATACTATTATCTGAGAGAACGCTAGATACCAAGATACAGATACTGCTCCTTCCTAAGCTACCTGAAAGACATAAGCTGCTGTGATTCCACTGTGTTGGAGCAGGACAGAACTGAATGTGTCAATAACATCATGATTCCCACTGCCTGGCTCTCTACATTACAGCCACTCCAGCACAAGTGGTCCCTATAGCTTCGTGAAAATGAGGACTCAACAGCCCATGCACAAACCTATTCCAAGCATAAAATGGCCTTTTATTCACTGTGAAATAAACCACTGTGTGTCTGAACAGATAATGCTACCAGGTTAGTTCTTTCGGAAGTCATTCAGAAATGGTTTCAATACCTTATAGAGCGAATTTCTAAATACAAAAATAGCACAAATTATTTAAACAGCTGAGCTGAATGGTTAACTGAAATAGAAGAATTCATATAATCATTTTCATAAGAGGTTTTAAGTCTATCTTCTCCAGAAAAGTGGAATTTAAAGACATGATATTCAACCTAGCATATTTTGTTTTTAAAATTACTTTTTTTTTTTTCCTTTAAGAGGGAAATAAACAGCCCAAAAAGTTATCAAATTATATAAAAGAAATATGCAGACTTTGAAAAAGGTTAGATGTCAACTCACCAGTCTCTTCACAATTTTCAACAAAAGCTTTACTTCCTGTGGATCTTTTTTGGACTTCAGTACTTCAGCAAAACTGTCCATGTTTTCTGGAGACATGCTCTCCTGATTGTTCCCTCCATACAGCTGAACCAGCAATAATAAGCACTGTGAGGTACTCAAAAATATTTCAGTATCTTCACTGGGAAGCTAAAAATGAATGAAAAATGAACAAAAATCAGATTCCAATTTCAGAAAAGTTGCATTTCACTGGAGATTTGGAAAAAAAAAAATTTGCATTGCGACAGGAAATAATTTCAAGTTGATTAACTCAAAATTCCACTAAAATAAGCTTAACAAAGGGATGAAAATATAATTAAAATTTATCTAGTCTTAAGCAGCAGTATAACAGTATCTGTACTCTGATTCTGTCAAGTGGTCTGGCTAGAGGAATATCATAACAGCACCAGAAATGTTGCTCCCAATGATGTTATTTTTTTCTACTTTAAACGGAAGCAGTAATAGGAGAAAGTATCATTATAGCTGTGGTGTCTAATCTTCTACATGATGCACACCATAAAGTTTCATTTAATTATTACTAAATCAAGCCTCTTGAGGTAGAGCACAGGCTATCTAGTTATTTAATGGATTTTAAGTAATCACATTAGGAGATCCGTTTTGAAGATTTTAAATATTTTCCTGAGTTCTAACTTTTCTGTACTCCTTTGAGGATCATACACTGCAGCAGGCCATAGCAATAGGATTGAAAATTCTTTTCTTGGAAGCAAAATTACAAAAAATACTTAGGCACATGTCTAGGGATCATCTTTAAATGAGCTTTTGATAATATAACACCACTTGTAAATTTATTTATATATTTCCTGAGAGTATAGTCTGAAAGTAACAAGTAGAGATATTATACTAGGCCTGTATTTGGCACTGACAATGACATTTTGGAATGACAATAGGAATGCAATTGCCTAGTGTCAGCACAGAAAGTCCACAAACGCTAGTGAAAAAAAATCATAGAGGTTTCTTGGGAACAGGCAGGAGGATGACAGACTGGAAAACATAACAGCCAAGGACTGAAGGAATTCAATGTCTATATCAGAGGGAAGGTTAAAGTGGACTTCATCATATCCTCTCAATTATATGTGGGAAAAAGCAGGCTGAGGATAGGGTGATTCCTTTACCTGAAAAAGGACTGATAAGACATGACAGCTCAAAATTTTAGACAAAGTAATTCAGATTAAAAGAAAGATAATACTTTGATTTCCTTTTCCTTCTTTTTCTCTTTAATAAGAACGATTAACTGCTGAAACAACTTTCTTAGAACTGAGGCAAATTCTCCATCAAAGGAAATACAAATATCACAATTTTTCTTTTTTTTCTAAAAAAATAACAAAACCATTTGCTCTAATGAGGAATTAATTTAGGAAAGTCCTGTTTATATATAAGCCCTGACCAACATTATTGCAATCGTTTTTTGTCACCTTATAATCTATGACCCAAACAAAATGTGAGTAGTATTAACCAGTAGCTAGGTATGGAAGTGTAAAAGCACCTCATAATACCCATTTATTTTTTTAATTCTGAAAGTATTATTTACACCAAAGAAGCTAGATTAAAGTACAGTAAACTATCTTTACAGATAATAAAAGGAAAAAAATTACATAATTTGTCTGACCACTCAAGTAATATGCCAAATCATTTCAATAATGATTAGTCGTTTAATCTGCAGTGTGAAATCCCTAATTTTTTTCATTATGAGGAAAACTCATACATTACTTCAAAGCAATCTGAACACATCAGACATACATCTCTTAAGTATTCAAGCAGCAATTCCCAAAGGATTTGCATGCAAATACAATCCTGTTTTCTACTAGCTTCATAGAGTTGCTATTTAAAACAGACTGAACTGAGATGTAGTCTCTGAATATATAGCCCCAAGACATATCACATTCCATTTGACCTAATACTATGCAAGTGGCAGGACCCCAACAGCTGTCTCTTCCTCAGTTTTGCTACATGCTTTTTCTTCACTCCAGTCTAAGTGTCAGTTAGTTGATTATTTCCTTTCCATCATCCAGAGATCTCTAATAACATCAAGGCAATTAGCAAGAAAAAGCAGGAAAAGCTACAAATAGTAACAAGCTTTATAGTTCTATTTGTATCTTTAATCCTTAACAAATTGAAAAATAAAATTTGCTGATTTCACTTGGGGCTTTTAGACAACTTTTATTTCCTTCATTGAAATAAAATGCCATTACAGACTGGAAGGACAACTACTTCAATGTATGTCTCTCACACCTTCTAAAAGCAGCATTCTAAGTTAGCTTGTTACTTGATTAGTGTAGGCAGCTACATCAATCACCAGCTGAAGAAAATCACAGTACAAGGATTATATTCAATTTTCAAATGCTTGTTGGCTAAACAAAGATAAAAAAAATGCGAAATCAATGAAAATTTTGGTCAGATACATCCTTGCCTGGGTATTGCAGTGGAGTCTAATTCTCTGGGCTCAACAGGTACAAAAATCCCATGTTTAGTCAGTAGCAAAACAGCTATACATGGAAGTGAGACCGATCCCAAGGTTTTTCCCCCAAGATATTCACTAAATATCAGAGGAGTGAAAAGGTGTCAGTCTCCTTAGAGGACAGCTCCTACAACAAACGTGCATGAAGAAATCCATAGAGCACCACGAACCTGAGCGGTTCTTCCCAACACCGTGACTGTCAAATGAGCGAGCTCAGCTGGTGGAGTGTTATTCCCAAGGGAGGCTGACTGCAGCAAGAACAGCCAGTTAGTGAGGCAGTAGAACCCTCTGCCCAGATGAGAAGGAGCTGTGCTTGGGCCAATGACCTTGCTTGGGCCTTGATTCTCTCCTCCTGGCATGCTCAACCTTTTATCATTGTTGCTGTTCTTTGCTCCCCAACAAGAGAAAGGAAAACCCTTTCAACCCAGTGAAAGGAAACTTTCCATCCAATCTGTCTTGCCATCGTGTAGTCTTGGCTCCTCACAGGCTTTCAGTGACCATGTTCCAAGTATCACCACACAGTTCCCTGCCAGTTATAACATCACATTACTCCATCACCAATGCCAATGAAGTCTTGTCATCCCCTGTCATACTTCAGGCTCTTCTGCTCCTCTGCGTCCCCAGAGTCCGTTTGAGCTTTGGTGTTAACTAGACTTTGGGGAGCAAGTTGCTGTTACCCTGGGAAAATCTAGGGCAATACAATAGCAGGACAGGTCTTATATGAAGAGAAAAACAAGCCTGAAATAGGAAAAGCCATATTTATTCTGGTGGGAATGAGAATCAAGGACCTACAGTCTAAGCTATCAATAATTAAGGTGGAAGAGGAACTCTCAGCAGTGTCCTATTTAAGTATGTCCACATCAGCATTTTTCTCTATAACTCTCACCATTTGGCTATTTCACTTCTGACAAGTAGTGATTTAAATGTCAAAAGTTGTAAGGTGGTAACCTGAAATTTAGCACTGGCTGCCAGTCAGTGTTAGTACTGGTTATAAAGAGTAGGGCATCTGAAGAACATTAGCCGTATAAAACAAATATAAATGGCTGAAAATATAATAAATATCTGTAAATACAGAAAACCAAGAATGAAAATTCAACTTTCTAGTAAATAATACCTCATGTTTAATAAGAACAGGAAAAACATAATCATGTTGTTCAACAATGAATATAGATGGATGATTCATCTCTTAATTAGATGGAACAGCATTCTGATGAATTTTCTAATCAGAACAATTAAATTTGGTATGAAGTACATTTGCTTGAAATACATTTATAGTTTTCATTGTTTCAGGAGAGTAGAAACCCATGAAGAAACTAATTCTAACCCTTTTTAAAAGGGTATCTGCCCCTTAATATTTCATAATTACATGAAGTTTCCTGTTCCTTTATCAGTCCTAAAGGGGATTATGGATTCAGCCCTTCAGCAAGGTGGAAAAGTTGGCAGTACAGAACCTTGCAGCTGTTAATATTCTTGGCTAGTGTATAGCTTGAAGACAATCCAGCACCTTAAAATAAATTACTGAAGAGCTAAGGTCATAAATTCTGCCACTCTGACTGAAAACTGTAGATTTATTTTTCACTTATCTTAAAATAATACCTCATGACAAGACTTCAGTGCAGTGAAAGCAGTGTATTACTCTTTGCTTAATTTTTATAGTGTGCTGGTTTGAAAGCA
>VXBU01016171.1:0-13410 GCA_013400315.1 Bombycilla garrulus
GGAACCCCGTGGGTTCCAACATGAATAAATGCGTATAAAGCTACAGAACTGAGCATTCTCCTAAAGAACAGCACAGCTCTGAGCTGGAAATCGACTCCTAAAAATTCTGTGCATTATGAAATAACCTTTACTTAGGGGGGGAAAAAAAGGATGAAGCATGAAGTTTAACCAAGAGTTCCAACAAACTTTTTAGAGGGAGTAGCACCTACATCCTGTGTTTGGGGCTGCAGAGCAAGACCTGAAGCCACCGGCCTAGAGCGCCCCTGCAGCTGTTCAAATGAAGTGCAGAAAGCACCTTTTCCTTATTGCTGTGTGCAGGAAGGCTGGGAAGGAATTCTTTTCTCTTTTCATTTGGCTATGACTGAAATGCTTTCTGGAGCCCACAACACTCCTGGCTGTGCTACATTTTCTCCTTACTACAAAGCTTTGGCTACAGACACACAGGCAGGAGGTGGTTCCTTTGAAAAGATGGGTATTTTCCTGAAAATAAAATAAAACAAAATAAAAGAGGAGTGGAGGGGAGACACATCCTGCAAAGCTGTGGAAAACCTGCCTTTATAGCATACTTAAAATACAGCCCAGCTGGGACTGAAAACATTGCTTTTCCACTCTTGCTCCTGGGGAAGCACGACAGCTGCCAGGAAAGCGAGTTGAAGTTGAAAGATAAACAGAACTCCATCCTGCTAAGAGAAACCTGCAGCATTGTGTCCTGCCTACTGGAGCCAGCCCTGCCAGGGCAGCTACTCCAGCTGCCAAAACAAGAGATGAGCACTGAGTCCAGCTGCTGGGTCAGGGAGGGATCTGGTCAGGAGCGTGATTCCACGCTCTTGAGAGAGCTGGAATTGGCACTCCAGTTTCAGCATCTGCAAGATCCTTTCCTCTCCACCACTTGCTTGGCTTGGAAATTAAAGAAAATACATTGATGGCAATTTATGTGCACAAGGACGACTGCAAGAGGAACTTGAGCATGTAAAATTGCAAATAATAATTCTGTGACACCTCAACAAAACACAATCAAAAATTTGAAAAGTAAGATTTGGTAAAAGGACAAGAGGACAAAGTCCTTCTCCCCACTCTCCTCACAAAGTTTTTCTTTATAAGCTTTCCAATAAAATCTGATTCGGGATGGGAATTTAAAAGTGCCTAAGATACTTTAGCATTAAAACAAAATCTCTTTGCTCGAGTTTAATTCAAAATCTGTACAAAAGCCTACTGTACTTCTCATTTCCATACCAGATCAAATACCACTTTGATGGGAATTACATCCGCTCAAGTGGACAAAAGACTAAATTTCATAGACTGGACTACTCTTTTCTTTATGCTAAAAGATTTCTTTGTACCAGTAAACAGAAAATCCATTTTTCATACAGGCCCTTTCTGCAGAATGCCCATATCAAGAGCTAAGTACATATTTTCAGTTTGCTAGTGCTCCAAAACCCCCATTATCTTAGGAAGGGAGTTTCCCTTCTTATCTTCAATTGCAATTTGAAAATATTTTTTGTCTGTTTTCTTATCTTTTCAGCTTTAAATCAATTTTAGCAGCTTGAAAGACATGCAGATACTTGGTGCAAAGATGAAGGCATTGGCAAAAGGCTGGAAAAACATGTTAGAGCCAGGCAAATGAAGAAAGGGAGGAGAAGGAAGGAGGCCAAAAGCAGAAAGGAGAAGGGACAGATGTGCACATACATTGCACACACAGCTCAGGTAAAGATAAAAAACATGCTATATATAATAAGCCCTGTGTTATTTTGTGGTAAACAGAAATATGGTAAGTGGCATTCAATGGCATAAACCTCTTTTCCAGGAGCAGTGCTAATCCCTAAAATCTCAGGCATCTGAGGGACTCCACACATCCCTATTAAGCTACAACAGCAGAACAGACTGAGACTTTGTAATATTGTATGAATAAACTAATTTATCTTGCTAATTCTCTCCTTCACTGACTCATATTCCCACACATTACTTGTGCTTAAACCTTATGATTCTCAGATGGCAAATTAAGGGTGAGAAGGTTCCTCACATTTGACTACAATTCATCTCACTTTCCTGCTCAGTTCATAAAAGTGACAGGAAAAGAGACTTTTCACCTACCACCTCTTCTTTCTTTTAAAATGACAAATGAAACAGACTTAAATGCATTTTGGAATACCATACAGAAGAGCTTGCTTTTGCCACCAG
The DNA here is from genome assembly GCA_013400315.1 of Bombycilla garrulus. Taxonomy (NCBI): domain Eukaryota; kingdom Metazoa; phylum Chordata; class Aves; order Passeriformes; family Bombycillidae; genus Bombycilla; species Bombycilla garrulus. The sequence continues at coordinate 2,179 of VXBU01016171.1, forward strand.
CACCTGAATGAGATGGAAAGTATCAACAACAAACCATTTTTATTTGGTAGTGGTAGTCAGTAGTCAATTTGAGTGAAGTAAACCTTATTTTTCCACAATTTTTAGATAGAAAAAATATCTGAAGGTAAAAAACTCTTCTGTGGGGGGTCTTTCTATTCTTACAGCAAGCAGCCAGTATGCATTTTACTTGGTATAAAAGAGGTTTTGCCCACCTGCTCCCCTCTGCCTTTATTTCCAACTTCCCTCATGTAGCTGCTCCCTTACCTGCCGTGATTGCAATTGGTGCCATAAACCAGCTCAGGCGAGAGCTTACACAGGGGAGTTTATCACCAGCAGCAACAACAGATACTTCCCAATACCACAAGTGAAGCTAATCACATTAACCCAAATAATTACAGCTGACAATGAGTACAGCTGTGAGCCAAATTGATCTCACGGGGTGCCCACAATGGCATTGTCCCAGCTGGCGCCTCGCAGAGCTCAGCAAGCAGGGGGGACAATAAGTGGGAAGTCACTTTGCATCCAAGTTGGCATGACAAGGATAAAATACTGTCTCCTGAGGAATGTTTGCATAAATTGAAGGGAAACCAAATCCTCAGCAAAAGCCCTGAGATCTCCAGATCCAGTCTGTAAAGGAAGGGCATGCCCAGCCTGGCAGCACAGGGTCAATAAACAGCATTAAGCTCTTTTTCCATATCTCTGGTAAAAATGTTGTGGCTGACACAGAGGCCTCCATTTCATCACTTTTCACAGAAGATGAAAGAAATGCTGTCTGCAGATGTGCTACCTACAGCCTGGACACAACTGAGCAGGGCACATTTCTACAGCACTTGCTCTTCTCTGCAATAGAGATACTGATTTGTGAAATACCTTCGTGTCCTGCAGAGCTGATTTTCCACAGGCTAAAGCCCCTCAGAAAGATTAGCATGGCACAATGTGGAATGAGAGGGTGGATCTGCACTAGCATTTAATTTGGGTGAGGAACAGGCACTTAAACCTCTTGGTGGCCTCTCATCCCAGAGCTCCCATTTGCTTTGATGAGCTCAAGGTTGGAGCTCCTGGGTAGGAAGTGCATAAAAACACATTTTCCAAGCCTCCTATTCCAAGGATTGTGGTTTGTTGTTTGTTGCTACTGCTCTTCACAACTTTTCACTTAAGTAAACTTAGAAATACTAAAAATCATCTGTGAAACTGTTTTGCTGTTTTGTGGTTTGTTGTTTGTTGCTATTGCTCTTTGCAACTTTTCACTTAAGTAAACTCAGAAATAATAAAAATCACCTGTGAAGTAACTGTGTAACATATTCAATTGAACAAAAGTTCCTGTTAAGGTCAGTATTGCAATCTATTTTATTTTATTTTATTTTAGACCTTCTTTTACAAGGCACCAAAAGAGCACTGGTGGGTAGAAAATCAAACAATGAAGGAACAGATTCTGCAGAAGTAATTAATTTATAATCTTGGAACTGCAGGTCATAACAACATTTTAGCAGATTACAATGTATATCCTTGTTATACATTTAAAATGATCCTTTATCAAGGCAAGCAGCTATTTCAGCTGAAATGTTGCAGCACATTTATCAATAAACCATAATACAGAGTTCCTAAAAAGACCATTCCAAGGACAATCATTTTCAGTGTTTAAATAATCCCAGCAGGAGATGACTGGGTTTGAAGAACACAGATTTTTTGTCTTCAGGAAGAGAAGGATGGTAAGAAGAAAGATCAAAAAATGCAGTCAGGACAGAGGCAGATTATCAGTAGGAAGCTCTGAAGGCAGAAGGGACAACTCAGGAACTGACAGAAAGATGAGATACGGCATTAGACATTTTGAACAAGGACAGAAGGATGCAAACATGCTTTTGCAGGGCAAGAAAGGTCTGCTTTTACCCCGTTTTTTCTACACTGGAAGATTCCATGACAGAAAAGAAAATAACGCTGTAACGGAAAACGATCATGACCTCCACAACGAACCTGACCTCTGCTAGAGAATGAGCCAGTGTGATGAGGGAAATGAAGAATCTTAATGAGGTGAAGGGAAAACCAACCATCCTGATGCACTGGGCTCCCCCCAGGAGATAGCTAGAAAGCAGCATTCACTGCATTTTGAAACTTTAATTCATCCTGGTTTATCTTTGAAACAAAAATCAGGACTATTCAGACAGAGACACAATCTAGTTGTGAAATTCTTTTTTCCCCTCACATTTTCCCCTGAAGAAATAAAAATGTACCTGCAAATCCTGGCAGCTGTAGGACAGTTCTGGGGCAGAGGGGTCTGAGGAGCCCGCGCAGAAGGCCGGGGACAAGGAGGTGGCCACCAACTGTGGCTTGCAGGTGGAAGACAGCGTGAAGGGCAGCTCAGAACAGCACCTTGTCACATCTGTGACACACAGCTGTGTCACTCAGATCCATTACTGTGCTGCAGAGAGCTCCTGGTAACCTGGTGCCTCCATTTCCTAATAACCTGGGGAATTAGGTTAGACTGTGTTAGAACAGGATCTTCCTTTCTCGCTCAAATCATGGCACACTCAGCCAAGTGTCAAAATTATGTCTATGGGACTAAATTAAACAGGCCTTTTCCCTTTCCCTGTCTTAGCCTAGTTCTTACCCATCCTGCTGTGGGGAGCTGTTCCTCAGCTCACACAACTCCCCAAATCCTCCATTTACACCATCTGGGAGTTGCAGGGTTCCAAACTCTGCCATGCAGCACACAAGCAGTTAAATGTTGCAGCTGATCATGTGCCACTTCTCAAACCTGTCCTCCAGCCCTCTCCAATTTTTTATTATAAACATGGCACAGACATAAACCCCTCACTTCAGAAAAATAACCAAAAAAATTCCCACACAGACAGATTATCTCACACATGGCCTGAAGGTGAAGACACATTATTGTCAACATTACCATTCTTTTCACTTTTATCCATTGTTCCCTTTTTCTATATCTCTTTCACAGGCAGGGAAGCAAATTTAAAAATAAAGCCCTTTTTTGCTTGAAAAAAAGTTCCTCACTGGTAGCCCTTTTTAATCTTTCCCTTCTGTTCACAGTCAGCTGCTCTTCTAGCACAACCTGGATTTGATAAAAGAAAGCTGAAAATGGATGATAAAACATTGGTTTTTTCCCTGAAAAAGCATCTTCCACAGAAAAGCTACAGAAATTATTAGATTTCAGGTGCTCTATCCATTTGATAGTTGGAGATGATTGTCCTGAACAATGGCTGTTTTTCAGGCTCCGGAACTTGCTGTGGTATGTTTTGAGGAGGTTTTTTTTAAATAGGATGAGAATTTTCATGCAATTTCCAGTTTCATCAGGTGAAAAATACTAGCCCATCACTTTGCCTTCCTACGGGCCACTTTCTGCCTTATGCATTTCTTTTTTTAGGCCTCTGTGTGATAATTTTCACAAGTGGAGCCTTTTTATAGAATTGCAGAATAATTTAGGTTGGAAAAGACCTTTAAGATGATCAAGCCTCACCAATTTTGTCTCTCATTTGTCTGTGACAGAAACAGATAACTCAAAAATGCCCAAATCCTATTGTGTTCACTGTAGTGCAGGGGTGACAAGCCAGCAGAGGACATCTCTGCTCACAGCACTATTTCACCCTCAGCTCTGAGGCTCAGGCAGTCCAGTAAGCTCCATCAAGCACTGCTGATTCTCCCACACCATAACACTCTGTAGGACAGGAGTGAAAAGCAGAGTTCTGCAGCATTTCTTTCCCATTTTCCCTCTATTTTGCACACAGAGTCTTCTCTGAAGTGCAGAAAATGAGCATGAACTTTAACTTCATCTTTGTAGTAGTGCAAAGATATATTTATACAGTACAAGAATTGCACTCACAGAAGTGCTGCAGCCAGGCATGAACTGGAGTGGTCTTCCAAATTTCACAGAGGCCAAAACAAGTCCAGCACCTCAGCAGGAGAGAATCACCTCTTTATCAGTGGCACAAGGAACAATTCAACCTTTTCATTTCCCTTTGAACTTCTTTCTGAACCTTCTGCAAATGCTCTGGTGATAGCTGCTTTCACTTCAAGACTTAGCAGTTGGTAGACCCAAATGCCCTTTTACAAAACATGGTGCTAATTTGAAAAATCAGTGCGTTTGTTACTCAGACAGAACATTCACCTCATTCAGAGTTTTATGTCCTGACAATCCAGACAGGTCAGTAATTAAGACAAAATGATACAAGGCAGGGCTCTAGTGGTGGTCAGTACTAGCAAGTTACTGTTTGAAAATGTTCTTTTTTGGGCATTTAGCCTTCTCCTGTACTTAGAACCTTGTTGTGTGTGCTGAACACTTCCCTGCTAGCTGGAACCAGGGTGGACACAGCAGCAGTAACAGACACATGTAATACAGTGCAGCAGGTCCCACCTTTTTGAACCAATCAAGCAGATGAAAATACACACCAGGATCCAATGTGGCCTTAATGGATGAGCCACCTAGAGCATAAACTCCAAATTCAGTTTTTATGACTATTGGACACAAAAGGTTTAGTGAGGTGACTCTCGAGCACACTGCCATGGTGATTTTGGTTTTCAAGGTTTTTATATCATCCTGTTTGCCCAGCAGCACCAGTCTTCTCTACTTTGGAAAACCAATGACTTTGCCTCTTCTTTATATGCCAAAAACTGCTTATCTGCATATTCATGAAGAATACCAAATATTAAAAGTCCCATTTTGTCTAACTTCAGGTGCCAAAAAGCTTCAGCCAGATGCCTTCTATCCTTGTTGGAAAGTCAACATGCTTAGACAGTGAGGTTTGTAAGGCTTCAGTGGGATGAACCCAAAGCTTTGAGACGTAATTAAGATGGCCCAAAGAAAAAGGAAAAATAACTTCTGTACATCCTTTCAGTTTGATGCCTACATGATCCCCAGGACAGACAATAGGTAGTTGCCACTCAAAAAAAACGCCTGTCCCATGGTACAAAGACACAGTGCCCTACAATAGATTGGCAGAAACAGGCCACAGCCTCCTTGGGAATCAGAGATTCAGAAGTTCTGAACAGATACATAAATTCCTCCGGAGCTCAGGGCCAGGCAGACTTCTCACCAACAGAAGAAAGGAAATTCTGTTCTCTGCAGGGTACTCCTCTCTTGCAGTCCTAGCATGGTCTGACTAGTGTGCTCTAATGGAAACATTTTTCACCAATTTTGCTGTTCTCAGCTCTGCAGAGTCACAAACACTGCAGAACTGAGGAGCTCTCCACTGAATTAACAGAATTATCAACCAAGTTCCAATTGCAGAACCAGAACCCCACCCACTTATCTGTGACTGCCATCACATTAAATCTGATGGTAATTGAGTTGAACAAATGTGTAAATCAGGGTAGAATCTGACCTACCAAATCTCTATTATTAGGGATACTAAAAAACTCAGCTTGACTTTCAGACTCTGGCTGCAACCTGCAAGAAACACAGTCTTTTGAATTGGAGTAAATAGGGGAAAAAAACATAGTTCCCTAAATTCTCATATTATGACACCAAATAGAACTACACATACAGCAAATCTGGGAGGAGGGGAGAAATATCAACTAAGCCTGGACATACAATGTGAACAAACATGGTTAAGAAGATTTTCAGCAGAAGTCATTATTGACAGATGTCATTAGCACACAAAAAAGCAGGAGAGGATATCTTCCACACCCTGGTTTTATTCACAATTCATGATGTTTCCTTATCTGGACAGAAAATGTTTAAATCATGTATTCACTGCTAGGGAAAAAAAAAGCATTACCCTTCTCAGAAACGGCAATTTAAACAGTTCCTGGCGTTTCAGAAATGCTGCTTTATCACATGGTAAAGGATATGCCTTTCAAATTGCCTGTTTTGCTCAACACTTGTGAATCAATTTGTGATAACCAGGCAGGGAGGACCCGAGGACACGGCTGCCCTGGCTGTTCCTGGCACCAGCAGGGTGCTGTGTGTGTGCTCCCCATCCAGCATAGCAGGACTGGTACCTCTGGGAGCCACAGCCACCCCATATTTCATGTTTTCCCATTCAGCAGCCACAACATGTATGGTTCCTGTTTCTAGAGAAGACAAGGCATGCATTTTCAACAGGCAAAATATGTTTCCAGTGCTGAAAAACGGGGTGCACTTTTTCCTCATCCACGCTGCCCCTCAGTGCCTCTCATCCATGGCACCTTTCTAGCTGTGCTCCAGAGCCAAGCCAGCAAATCCCATCCCTCAGGGATCCCTTACAGTGCTCCAGCTGTATGGAATAATTCCAACCAGCCCACATGAGTCTGCTGCAATTGCCATTGACGTCAGTCACAGCTACATCGGTTCTTTGCATAATTGAAGCTACACCAGGGAGTGAAGTCCCAAAGGAGGTGTGATCTGTGTCTCCCATCCAGACACTGAAAATTACACCAGCCTATTTTGATTCCGTGTATCTACATCTCCCACAGGGTTTAGAGCTATCAATTTAAAGAGCAATAAAGTGGTTGGCGAATAATTGCAGACCACAAAATTTTAAAAACTTCTGAGAAAGGAAAATTAGCAAATGTTAAATCCAACTCAATTGTTGAGATTCCCTAAGTTCAGTTTTTTGACAACAGACAGGAAAATCAAAACTATCAACCACAGGGGAAAGGTCTTCAGCACAGAAGTCTTTAATCTGGTTGAATGGCTGATTTTTATCTGAGAAGCTTCCACATAAAATATTTTTTCTATTATTAATCAGTAATTACCATGCATTGTTATCAATAAGAATGTCTTATTGAAGCAGGGCATAGATGCATTAAGCTCACAGACAAGGGATTGAATCATGAAGTCCTTTACAATGACTTCACATTAATTACTGTTCCAGGTTCCCATCAAAGGAGTTGAAGGCCTAATGGAATGGCCTAAATTTTGTTTCTTTATCTTCCTTTAGATGTCTTAATTGGACAAAATAGGCAGAACAGAAACCATCCAAAAGACTAAAAATCATATTGAGATTAATTCACCCACTTGTTGTTTTGTTCTAACACTCTGTGAAACTACAGTGTCAGGGACATGTGAGTTGCAATAGAGTTATCTACTGTGCTGTCCAATTCCTTAATTGTCAAGAAACAGTTGTATCGAAAGATACTTCCCTTATCTGTTGGTTTGGAGTCACTCAACAATGCTTCTGCTCATACTGCATTTTTTATGAAATAAACATCAACATGGGGGTTTTTAGTGCTGAGGAGGAACTCAAGAGTTGTGGTTGATACTTCACCTCCTGCAGCCCAGAAACTTTATTTTACTGGAAAAGTGCTTACTCCTATTTTTCCACTTTTTAACAATAACTATTTAAATTATTAATGGTATTTTTTCTCTTATTTAAATTTAACAATTTTTTATTCTCCAGTGCTTGAATACACCTTTTTTCATTCTTGAGATGGGTGGAATTCTAAATGTGTGAATTCATTCAGTAAAAATCTTGCCTTTTAGTTCCCTAAAGCTTCAATAATTCCAGCACTGAATAACAAATCATCATTTTAAGTAGTTTATCCCAGCCACAGTGATCAGGTAGGACCAGAAAAATCAGTTCTTCAGTCATCTATAAAGGAATTAAAAATGCTTTCCTTGAGCTGTGATACTCATGAATTTGCTTATCTTCCTGAGCATTAGTGGCTAGAATTTCCTAGTGTTTTGTTTTCTTCCAATAATTTATGTATTCCTTAGTGCACGGAAAATATCAGGACCTGTGATCAAGTCAAATCATGTCACACTCATTAAAATATGGTTCAGAATTCTTGCCCGTTCCTGAGATATCTTTAATCTTTAATTTGTAATTTAAGATTGATATCCAAAAGAGAAGGTATTGAGAAGGAATGCCAGTAAGAAAATATCAGGCCTCTGAAGACAGAGATTTATTATTGTTACATATAACTTTTAAAGTAAATTGTCCAAATTAGAGATGTAAGTAATACACAGAAATTTTGGGTTCTGAAAAAGGGGACAAGTGAAAAAAGAAAAGCAGAGATAAAGAGGTTTTGACATAGTGCAGATATCTCCCTATGCTACAGCAGTATATTACCTGTAAATAATACATAGACGCTGTGTAAATGCACTTTAGTATTAGCATCTTAGAGAAGACTATTGTTGAAATCTGTTCTCATTATATGCTAGTACAGTATTTTACAGAATACCTTTAATGGGTATTTAAATGTGGGCATGCAGTGGGTTTTGTTGTATACAAACACATAAAACCAACTACAAAAAATACTGTTGTTTTTATTAAGTTGTAAGTAATAAATTTAAAGCAAAAATAACAGTGTGTTCTTTCTTAACTTCCCTCAAAACCTTCTGTGACCATTTCTACCTCAGTTATATAAATACAACTACCTTCCTCTTTGAAGGCAGAAATAAGAAAAAAAAAAATCTACCGATCTTTAAAATCTAAGAACAAATCATACCACACTTACTCACAAGATAAGGTGATTTACCACTTTGTTTCTTTCCCTGGAAGAAATTAACTACTTGGCACCAGACACCAGAGTTAAACCTTTTATTTATTTTTGAGAACACTCCCAAACAGTCCAAGTCCCAGTTCACTGCAGGTAGTTGAGTTAGTGCTCCACTAATAATTAGAAATACTGTTTTTAGAAGACCTTTTTATCCAATATTTCAATCATTTTTAAAAAACATGCATGTAAATGTTGATATGAGGGTGTTTAAAAATCAACTCAGACCATGGAAAAAGAATAATTTGGTTTATTCCAGCTCACACAGGCTGGGCTGGGGCATTTCCATGTTCATATACACGCACCTCCATGTGTTCTGCTCAAGGCTGGGGGGGAACAATTAAGCACATCGCACATCCTTTTTTGGGAGGTCTTAGCTTAGTGGGTAGATGGTTCAAAAACAAAGAGGAAGAGGGAAAAAAAATTATGTGTAAACAATTAATGCATCTGTGGCAAAGTCTCAAGTAACTGGGCTGATTTGCCTTCTGCTACTTAATTAGAACACTCTGTTCAGTAGAGACTATGTCCCCAGAAAGCAACCGCAAGGAGAATAATAAATCTTGTCATTTTTTTTTCCTTCAGTCATATAAATCTCTCTCTACACCCAATATATACATATGTAGGGGGAGAGAGAGAAGACAAAAAAATAAAGTTGCAGGAGGAAAAGAACAACAGCCATAACATTCATTTTTTCTCTCTCTGAGAAATTAGCTTTGCAGGGCTATAGAGCTGATGGCAGTCCGCACAGAGTTTGGTGAGTAACTCAGACACAGTAATTTTCAGATATATCTCACCATTTTGGCATTGTGCGGATCAGTTAACTGCACTTCCATGTCTGAGGCAAAAGCAGCAAAATGTAAACCAGTTGGTGTAAAAGTTTGAATCCATGAAAAAACCTATGCGGTAATATATATTTTCTCATGTCAATAATTTTATAATAATTATAATGCATTTCAACACTGAAGATAAATCTTCAACCTACTGTGTCTTGCCTTTTTTTTTCCTGCATTTGACTCAAGTGGGAACCAGCTGTAACAACTGAGTGCTTTTTCTTACAAGTCATAAATGCAATAACAAGAGGTTTGGGCTTCTCAGCATTAGTATCCTGCTTTTCAAAATGGCCACACTGTAAAAGATGGTGCTCACCCAGCAAGGGAGAAAAAATGTTGCACTATTAAGGCAGAATAGTTTACAAAAGCAGTGAGAGACCTAAAGTAATACACAGCTTGTGTTTATAAAAATTCATAAGCATTTCAAGTGCACTCCTAAAGGAATCGTGTAGATGCTGCAACAATTTATTATATAATATAATTAAACACAAAAACCTGGAATAGCAAAATAGCATTAAGGGAAAAATTTCATTGCTGTAGCAGTGGCAGACTGCAAGCAAAGATCCCATTAGAGGTAATGGGAGCTGAAGTTATAATCCACTGTGCAGTGTCAAAAATAATATCCCTGTGGCTTTGGCTTAAACTAGCAGAGTTAAGGCAGCAACCTGATTTCTAAATCTCCCCATTGTGTGCAGACAGGAGCCCTCACAATGTCCTTCTTTCCCTACTCCCCCTCAAACACNGGAGGATCAGACATGTTATATATGATTGTGCATTTCCTTTGCTTTTGTTGATATAATCAAGTTTTACTTCATTTTAGCAGGGCTAACACTTCAAGCAAAGTGCTACCACTGAGACTTCAGACACATCTCATTCTGCAGCCCTGGATAAATCACCTTTGGACTGGTGCAGACAGACTGTTAGCAAAGTGAAGGAGCCCCCCTCTCTAAAATCACCTTTCCCTTCTTGCAGACACAAATTGCACCAGCCTGTGGCCATGCACACCACGGGCATCCGCTAGTGCTACCTGGCTGGTAGCTGCATTTCTCATATTAAATTTGTCCTGTAGGGCCACTTAGTCACCCTCAAGCTCCTGTTACCACAGGTTCTGCTGTCACGGGTTTTGCTGTCACCTAAGCTGCCTCAGAGTTCTGTCAGCTGCAAACAGACTGGATGCCCAAACACAAATGCTGCAGCCTAGCTCCAGCCCAAACCTGTGGGCTTGGGCTGTCTCCCATCCTTCAACTAGACCTGCCAGCTTCAAAATGCTGGAAAAAAAACCAATGTCCATGTGGAGCCTGGACGAAGGTGAAGAAGGTTTTTATCAGTTTCCATAGTTTATAAGGGTTTGAAGTAGCATGTTTGTGTAACTGCTGGAAAAGAGCTCCCCACGCTGGGAGAGGAGCTGGGCTTTCACAGCCACAGGTCATCAGGAGCATGGACAAACCTGCAGCTGACACCAAAGAGGGGGGAGGATGAAGAAAAGGCAAACATTATGGGGAATTCAACAAGCTGCAGGTAAAACCATCCAAAACTTAATGAAGTCCAAAAGAGACAGATGTAAAGCCCAGAATGTGGGCTGGACCAATCCTGTGAATTCCTTCAAGGAGGGGACTGACAGGCTGGGAAGCAGAAAATAACCCCAGGATGGATGAGTATTGACCCCTCACTTGAACCTCCAGCCTGAATTTCTGTATCATTCTCCCTTCCTAAAAGCTCCCAGCAAAGCTCTCTTATATATATAATGCATTATCTGCTCTTCTTCTCCATCCAAATGTGGCAGGGAATTAATCCCACTTTATGTCAAGGAAAACAGACACATACAGACATCTGCAGTAGCTCTGATGGAACCAACTACAGAGTGAATCAGTGGCAGAAGCAGAATGAGAAAAAAAGGATTACTGGCTTCTAATCCTACCTATTATCCATTCAGCTATGAAGATTTTCATGAAAACCTAACACAAGGAGAGAGAGC
>VXBU01016174.1:15863-41726 GCA_013400315.1 Bombycilla garrulus
GGCAGGCGGGCCGGCACCGGGGGCAGGGGGAGCGCTGCCATCACCTGCTCGGGCTGGCGGTGGGGCGGGGGGGTCGGTTCCGCCGCTCCACCCCTCCGCCCCTCCCCGCCCTCAGCCCCGGCTGCGCTCACCGCCCTCTCCCCTCCGCAGAGGACGCCCCCGAGGGAGGGAAGCATGTTCCGATTGATGAGGGATGGCGAGCCGGAGGACCCCATGTTTGCTATGTGAGTCGGGGTCGGCATGCTGCGGGGGTATCGGCGACAGGGAGCGAGGGGAGGACGGACGGAGGGAGCGAGGGCTGCCGCACGGATGGTCCCCGGGGAGCCGCGCGCTGCCCCCGCATCCTGCCGGGCACGCAGAGGCCGGCCGGGCCCGGGGAGCACCACCGTAGCGCGGAGCTCTGGGGACAAACACAAACATCTTGCGAATGGCAGGGGTCGCGTCGGTCTCGTTTCCGCGATATCGAAGCGTGGTCTTGGAGGAAAACGTAATAAAGTAGGCCAAAAGGCATCGCAGCTGTCTGAGAGGAGGAGGGGGCTGGAATAACTAATCTTTTTCTTTGCGCAGCGATTTTTTTTTTTCTCATGTAAAGTAGGGTTGCAGTTGAGATAGATAAAATCTGGTGCTCTGTCCAGTGTTTGTTGCTGTTCTGCACAGGAAGTCGTTAATGGAGGCAGAGAAGGCTGCTGAAGCAGTTGTCAAGTTGCGAGGAACAAAGTAAAGAGAAGACAACGAGTAGTTTTGGAAACATGAGTATTGAAATCTGACAAAGGTCCCAAGAACTCTTCCTGGGATTCCTTTCACTGAATGTTTTTGTTTCTGTCCTCAGTACAGAAATTGGATGCTATTGATAAATTTTGGCAGTGACACTAAGTTGGCAGTCTTTGCCAAAGTGGATAAGGAGTACACTGTAATACAGGAAGAATTTGATTATGCTAAACAAGACGCTCCTAGAAATGTGGTGACATTTATGCATGTAGAAGAATAGTGCATTTTTTTGCTTATGAAATCAGTAGTAAGCAAGAATTTTATCAGTTGTGAGCAAATTAGCAGGACAGGAGACCTTGATGTCCCAGTTAGTCACTGAATGACAGTGTGTTCTCATTAACATGGCAGGTATGAGTCTAACTTTTATTATGGGAAGCATTTCCAGTAGAGACAGAAAAGTACTGGTTTGTAGTGGGTACTTCCGTGGTCTCAGGAGTAGTCTATGCTGTAGAGGTCGTTAATGCTCAAGAGGGATAATTGCAGACTATAAGATGTGCAGGAAAAAAGCTGTGGTATTTCCCAGGAGTTTCTTATTGTGGCCACCATATTCTGTGACTCTTTATTCTTACCTTCCTTTTCCTTCTCTTACTTCACCCACCTGTGTGAGTGTGTGCAGCCCTCAAAGGGGAGGCTGCAAAGGAAGGGAAAACCAGTTAGAGATCCCAGTTACTGTTCCCTTTCTCCCTCAAATCTGGAAAAGCTGTATGTGGGTCTCAACCCTTAGGGGGACAGAGGGGTATCAGGCCATGCAGGCCATTCTGGAGGTTCCAGTCTTGCATTTTGCTGTTTGTGTCCGTGTACATGGAGGGGTAAGAGGACAATGTGGAGGATCTCCTGCTCCCTGGTGCCATTAAGTGTAGCCCTCATTTTGTAGCCAGGAAGGTCTTTGTGCACCTCCCTACAAGAAGATGCTAGAGCAGTGAGGTTCTGGAGTGGCCTTGGCCATATTCAGCTCTGGAGCAGTACTGGAAGCACAACACCAACATACTTCTGAGCAGACAGAAATTAGTGCCTGAGAGGGCTTCTGTGGTATGAAACCTTCTATCGCAAGAGATGTAATGGGATCCAGAGGTCCCTTCCAGCCCCAGTCGTCACCACAGATAGCACAGACTTCTCAGGATTCTGAATTTTCAGCTTGGGAAGGAATGTACAATGTACAGTTTTCTTACAATGTTGTGTAAGACAAACTCAGAGCTGGGAGGAGTGGATTACATGGAGCTTTGTCCTGACGTTTTTTTGTCTCCACCCCTCCCAAAGGGATCCTTTTGCCATGCACCGGCAGCACATGAACCACATGCTGTCCGGGAGTTTCGGGTTCGGGCCACTCCTCAGCATCACGGATGGCACCACACCTGGGGCTCGCCAGGCTGGCCGCAGGATGCAGGTAACAGAGGGGCTCAGAGCAGGCTGGAGTTTCCCAAACTGCTCTATCAGCTTCTGTCTCCCACCCTTCCTGGGTGGGGCACCTTCCTCTCCTTCACATGAGTGGTGGGTGCAGAATAAATCTCTTAGGCAGTGGTGTTCTGGTCCTTCTCTTTATTCCACCTGTATTAAGGTGTTGAATGCAACTGTGTTCTAGGCTGGATGGGAGGAAGAGAGTAAATGTGTGTTGTTTCTTAAGGATTTGACTTTATGTAATGGGGGGAAATTTAGGAGCATCTCCTCATGTCTAGTTTGGTAGGGGTGATATGACTTGAATGCCCCAGGAATATGTGGGTTGCTTTTTTGATCTGTTTGTAGAGCCGGGGTGTTCCCAGTTCTGTTTCTGAGAAGGATTAGTGTGTTCTGATGAGGATCTGACTTGGCTGCTGCAAAGTCATTCTCTGTTCTGTTTTTCTGTTCTCCTGGCAGGCAGGAGCTGTTTCACCCTTTGGGATGCTCGGCATGGTAAGTTCTCTGTTTTTCTGGGTCAGATTAGAGGCTTTCCAAGTAGTGGCTCCCTTACTGAGTTTCATCAGCTCTGCATACAACCAGTGCTAAAATGTAGCCATCTGTGAACATGACCAGCTATCCTACCAGGTAGGGAGGATGGGAATGTCTGAGGAGACCCAGGATGAGCTTTAAATTTATAGTAAATGGAATAGGGAAGTGGTTATTGAACTGAAACTGGAAGCATCTGGTTTCTCTTGGACTTCTCATTGAGTTGCTTTATGACTTTTACCTTGTTTCCCCTCTAATGTTTTAGTCCTGTCTGTGAGCTGTTTTTGAAGAGAGTCTAACTGTTTATATGGGGAAGTTGTATTTGCACCTTGACCAGAGGAAAGCCATAAAACTGTTATAGCACAATATTTCATGGGAGCCGGCACAGTTAATATCTGGGAAGAGCAGGTAGTCCTCTTAATAACCTCATATGTCTGAGAAGAAGCTGCAGGTCTGGAGGTAATGGAGGAGCTGTGAGGGCACGAGGGAAGGACTTGGCCATCAGTAGGCAGAGGAGATTATTGCACCTCCTTTGCCAGTGGTGGTGGCTGGATAGCCAGAAGAATACCTCAGGTAAGCAGGGAATGAGAATGGCTGTGTGTACATGAGAACACCAAACTCAGAGCATGCTGATCTCCATCTTCCACCAAAATAATGCAGTGGAAATAGGTTATTCCACATCCAGCGACTTCATCTTGCTCTGCACAATTGCCTCAATGAAAGAGACTTTAGCATCCCAGAATTTTTGTAGCTCAGAGGAAGATTAATAAGACTACAAACACAGAGACTTCAAAGCATAACAACATTGTGTGTGAGTACTGCTCTGCTGGAAACAAGAACAAGAGGCTACTAGAGGAAACAAAAAAATAATAATTCAGCAAGTTTGAACTGACACTGTAATTTTGTTTACATATTGCACAATTAACCTGTGAGACCTGCTGGCCCAGGGTGTTACTTCAGCATTCAGGTTTGCAGGATGGAAAAGGCAGGTGTTTGTAGGGGAAAATAAGCAAATTTGCTGTTATGCTAGAAAGAAAACATTCAGTGGAAGCTTTCTTAAGATCACTGTTAGTGCATATGCTGAGATTTCTTCTCCTAACTTTGCTGAGTCCCCAGGCTCCCAAACCCCGGTGCATTGGTAGTTGGATCTAAACTAAAAGAACAGCTTTTACCAGAACATTGGGGAATGCAACCTGAGAGAATGGAGAGAACAGCAACCAAATTCTGGGGATTTTTTTTCTGCACTCCTGAAAGAACATGATAAAAAAGAAGATTCTTCTTCTTAGGCAGCAGGTTTTTGTTTTTTTTTTTGCAGATAGTTTGTTGTTCTTTCCTCATGTCTCTTCCCAGACTGACTACTCTTGTGTTCTCTTTTCATCAGGCAGGTGGCTTTATAGATATGTTCGGGATGATGAACGACATGATTGGAAACATGGTAAGAACCCTCCACAAACTGTTCTGTATTGAGGGGAGTGCTGAGAGTGCTTCTGCCATCCCTCTAGTGCCTCTCACTATGCTGCTTGGGATGGACTGAGCCACACCTGCCAAGGTGTCAGAGTCTTGTAAGCTTTGCTTCATCACTGGAGTGAGTGACAGAGCTTGGTCCTGGGTGCAGGGAGAGGAGAGGGGTGAGGAAGGAAGCGTGGGAGTGGACTTGTTTAGCAAGAAATAAGTATTAATTTAACAGGAAGATGTATTCTCCAGAAAAATGGACCCATGGGAATTAACATTCTTCCTGTTGTAACTTCTTTTTACTTCATTGTACAGAGAGGATTAAATGCCATCTCTTCTTCCCTCCCATTCCTTCTTTGCACCATTCCCCATTCCTTCTTGCAGGAGCATATGACAAGTGGTGCTAACTGCCAGACATTTACCTCCTCCACCGTCATCTCTTACTCCAACCTGGGTGATGGGCCCAAAGTCTATCAGGAGACCTCAGAGATGCGTTCAGCACCTGGTGGGGTAAGGAGGAGGCTGCTGGCTTTGCTGTGAGAGGCTGGGCTTTGATGGCTTTGTGGGTGGCCACCCACAGCACTTTGGCTTTGCAGTCAGCTGCAGTTCGAGGAGCACATTGTGCTCTTGTGGTTCACTGAACCATGCCGAGGGCCCCCAGGAGGAAATGGGAAGTGTTGGCAGTGGGGAATCCATTTGTCCCTCTTTGTAACTGGGAGTGGTGGCAGCGCAGATAGGCTGAAATACTGGAGGCAGGAATCAGGATGCCTTAGGGGTCTGGGAGAAGGAATGAAAATGTTGCTTCCACATGGAAATCTGCCCCTAGATCCGTGAGACAAGACGAACTGTAAGGGACTCGGACAGTGGCTTGGAGCAGATGTCGATTGGCCACCACATCAGGGAGAGGGCCCACATCATGCAGCGGTCCCGGAACCACCGCACGGGTGACCAGGAGGAGAGGCAGGACTACATCAACATGGACGAGAGTGAGTAGTGCCCACGTCCTCTTCCCGCCAGAGCCAGGCACTACTTCCCCACCTGAGCTGGCTGTTGCCCTGCAGGTGACGCAGCTGCATTTGATGATGAGTGGCGGCGGGAGACATCACGCTTCCGGCCACAGCGGGGCCTGGAGTACCGGCGCCACGAGGGCAGCGGCGGCCGGCGGGCCGAAGGGACTCATCTTGCCATCCAGGGCCCTGAGGATTCTCCCTCCAGACAGTCCCGCCGGTATGACTGGTGAACTGGGAGCAGACTTTTTGGGGGGTGCGGCATGGCCACCCCCAGATCTACCCACATGCTCTTGTAAGTCCTAACAAGTCCCTTCCTCATCTTCCTCTGTGTGCTTGCCTCTTAGCCATAGGGTTATGCTTTTTCTCTGCACTAATCTTACATTGTTGTGAAGTTTCAGTTGCAAGGGGGCTTTCCCGCATTGAGAGAGCAGGGGAAGGTGGAAATTTTGAGAAGATGCTGTGCTGAATAGGAAGGTGGAAGCTGTATAGGTTAGTTTTGTCACGAACAAAAGACCTGTGGTGTCAGCCTTCACTGATGGCTGAAATAATATGACATGATGTACGATTGCAATCTGTGGAGTGTTTATATGTCACTATATAGAACTTAGAGACCATTTGCTGTCCATCCAGTTTGAAATACAAGTAAGTGCTGCTGTCTGCTCTCCTATCCTCTGAATAGGGCTCACTGGGATGTGATCTAGTGCTTGAAAAGGGACATTTTACCCCTTTTTGATGTCTAGATGTCAGGTTTAAACATGTCTTTATCTGTCTTCTGCTTTCTAGGCACCAGTTATTCTTTTTATGTCTTCTGTTTCCTTTCCTCCCAGGTACAGACAGTGAAACTCTGAAGCCCCATCAAAGCACCACTTGGACCCTCCTCAAATTTAGTATTAACGTCCCTCCCACTTAAGAATTGAAACAAAGCAACTAATTTTCTGCATTGCTCTTTTCCACCCCATTTGGGTGCTGCAGTGGGGCATGGGGACTCTCACTGGTTTGCAAGGAACACGTTAATTGCCTATTCCCTCTCTGCTGTCCCTTGGCTCTGTTCTTTCTGCCAGTAGTGCTAGGCATGAGGAGCTGCCACCTTGCTTCTTCCATCCCTTCCACTCTTTCTGTGCTGGGTTGGGCTGGTTCTGAGATTTGTGTTTAGTCTCCTGTGAAAGGAATAGGAGGGAATTCTGCTAGAACCCCCTGTCAGTCCCCTCAGCAGGAGACAGAGGCTTCAATTCTCCTGCCGCTCCTTGGTGCGTCTGTGGAGAAGCACTTCCTTCAATATGTGCGTTGGAGAAGGGAGGAGCAGAACAAAAGTTGGATCAGCTTGTGGGCCCCATGACCCCTCTTAAATCAGCTCCCTCACTTTTTTTAATTTGTGAGACTTGTAACTAGATGTTTACTGAATAAAGAAACAAACTCTAAAGAATTGGTGGATCAGTCTTACCTTCAGCTGACCTAATTGTGCCTGCTGTGGAATTAAGTAACCTCTCTCCCATCCTTGGAAAATTGCTGAGGAGAAACTTGGTGTTAAATTCTAAGGCTTTGTTTTCTTATAGAAAATAGCCTAAATAGCCTTCCCATGTGGTCGCAGGGTGAGATGATGCTCAACATAGAAATTGTGAAAGAAGACCCAAGACCTCACCATTTGCAAAAAATGCCCTCTAATTGCTGTAGTTTTGCTGTGCACTCAAGGGAAATTGGTTGGTCTTTCTTGCTGCATGGTCAGCTGTGCAGCCCTGAATTGGACCTCTGGGGTTCCTGCACAGACAGGGAATACTTCCATTATTTTCTTGTTATATCACTGCATCCGCAGCTGACATTATAAATGACATTTCCTTAACTTCTTCAGTATTGGGTGAAAATTGAGTGGCATTAGGAATATAGGACCAGGGAAGTTCTCCTGTGGCCTTGGCCAGTTTCGTGCTCTGGCACACACCTTACACAAACCTTTCCATCCATTGATTTGGAACAGAAGGCAGGAAGTGAATTCATGATTTACACTCAGAAGTGGTGTGCTGGGATCTTGCGGGGCATCCCTCTGTTTTGCATGTGGGCACTAACAGAGAGACACACCTTGCTGGGGACTGACTGTCCTGCCCTGAAAAAAGGATGCAGCATCTACCCTCTGGAAGCTCAGGGCAGAGCTTGCACGTGTCCCACCCTTCAAGGAAGTGCAGAACAGAGCCATGGCTGGTGGCAAGCTCTGTCCCCACTTCCCTGTGCTGTTTCGTCCCATGGCAAACCCCAGTAGGAGTCAGAATAGTTTGGTTTGGAAGGGACTTCAAAGACAGCATCCTGCTGTCCCTGGCAGTGGAGTGGCTTTCTGGAGGTGTCATAGTACAGGCAAGCCCTGAAGAGAGCCAGGCTGAAGGAGGAGCTACACAGAAAAATGCAGGGCTTAGGAGAGGTTTCGTGGAAGTCATCTTGGGATTGCCAGACTGTGAAAGAAGGGACTGCAGCAATAGCAGCCCTCATCTCTGACAGTCTTGAGCCAGAGCAAGATGTGGCACCTGGTGCTTTGACCCAGTGAAGAACCAGCTGAGCTCAGAAAGGTGCTCATAGCATGAAAGTAGTGGCAGTAACAAGCTGCCAGGTCCTGGCCAGCTTTTGAGGTATGTCTGAGACAGATAACAGGAAGGGGGCTATGGTGGTGGTGGGAATTAACCTTGACCTTTGATCATGAGGATCCATTCCTCTTTGCACATGGATTTCCTACTCTTGATCTAATCCCAAATCCTTTTATCTGGGTTCAGCTTTGCTCCCTGTTGGGTGCTGTCCTGGTTATGGATTTAAGTGATTTACCTGGCTGCCTGAGCCTTGCTATCTGCTGTACAGCCATTCCCAAGGTCTCAGCCTTCTCCAGGGGCAGCCAGGCTCTGGTGGTCTGGGAATATGGAAAAGAAGTTCAGTGAGAAGAGAGCTTTGTGTTAAGACAGGAGACTGGGGAAGAGTTTTAGAAATCCCAAGCCAGGAAGTAGGGGAAGTATATTGAGAGGGTGTGTCTCAGGCTGACATGGTACATGAACTTCTGCCTTCAGAAAGCAGGAAGGTTTTTTCCAAAGAAGGGAATGCACCTACCTGGGGTTAATTTTTTTCCTATTAGTTACAGTTTCGAGTGGAATTGTTTCACCTTAAAAGCAATCTACCTGCTGTATCAGTGCACAGGAAAGGCTGGGATGAGACTCCTCCATTTCTGAAATGTCTCCAACAGCTGTGCCAGCAGGATGGAGAAAGAGAAGGTTGGATGTTCTCACATGAAAATCAAACTGTATTTATTTCAGATGGGCAGGGTGTGGTTCCAAGTCATCCTTATCCACCCAAGGGAGACAAAATCCCTTCTTGCTCCTTCAGCCATAGCTGTCACCTTCAAATTGGACAAATTGAAGCACCAAATCAGTGCAGTTCAGTGCTTCTACTAGACCTTCCTAAGGAGCAAGTAGGGCACCTGAAGTGAGACAGAGGGGCCTGACATGCTTTAAAGAGACAGAGGGAAGGGCAGATGAGTAGAATGAGGTGGAGAGAGGCTGGAAACACTGGTAGGAAGATGGATAGTATAACCTTGGATGAGAATGCACCAGCTACACACAAACAAACCAGAAACTTAGGCGGTTTTGTTTGTTGTATATTCAGTTTTCCATAATTGAAAATGTATCATGAAAATAAAACCCATTAGGGCTAGAGTAAACTTTGTCCTTACATGTTTCTGTGGGTACCCTGAGGGTCTATCCTGTGCATCTTTCACTGTACTTTTTGAGTTATTGTAAAATACTGGGGGAAATGTGGAATACTGGGGAGAAAGAAGTCTGGGAAAGTTAACCCTGGTGCCAATACTTGTAAATAAAAAACTAGATGATATCCACATCTGTAAACCAGGTAAACTGACATTAAATCACAATGAGATGTAAAATGCATTAAATTTAAAAATAAATATTTGTGATCCAGTGTTTATAATGTGAATTCACTCCATAAAATTGCTCCTGTCCAACAACTGTGATAATTTCTGATTAAATTATGGGTTGGGTTAACAAAGGCACTACAGCAACCCCGAGTGAGAGGTTACAACAGTTGCACGAGGGATTTTATCTGGCCACGCAAGACTTGTTTGGTTGTAAAATAAGTTACTAATTATTAAAACAACAAAAGGGCCACTATTATACATCTTAGTTCACTAACAGATTTCAAGTAATGAGGGGGAAAAGAGACTGTAGAATATGAAATTATTTCCAGTAGGATCTTGTTCTGAAACTAATGCGCATTAGTAACATGATTAATGATCTGAAAGAAGGTGTTAAACCAGTGCTGATGAAGCTTTCAGGGGATCCAAAGAACAATGAATGTAATAAATGCTGGAAAAAGACGAGATGTACTGAACAGTCAGTAACTATTGGTGTGTTTATTTATAAACAGTAGGTATTTTTGGTTTCACTGAATGCAGAAAAGACATTCACCCAGAGACATAAATATAGTTTGTGCTCTTCCAAAATGGAGAGCTCCAAAAGAAATTGGGATTTGAAGACAACCAAGGAAACGAACGGTACTTGCATAATTCCTGCTCTGTGCAGATAGGTTACACTGGGATGCATTAGCCTGTATTCACCAAGAACAGAGGTAAAAATTCTCCCCTTTGAAGAATCACAGAATGGTTTGGGTTGGAGGGGACCTTAAAGATCATCCAGTTCCAGGCTCCCTACCATGTGCAGGGACACCTCCCACTAGACCAGGTCACTCAGAGCTCCATCCAACTTGGCCTTGAACGCTTCCAGGGATGGGACACCCACAGCTTCTCTGGGCAGCCCGTGCCAGTGCCTCACCATCATGACAGTAAAGAATTTCATCCTAATACCCAGCACAAACCCGCTCTCTTTCCATTTGAAGCCATCCCCTTCTCCTGTCACTACATGCCCTTGTGAATAGTCTTTTTCCATCTTTTAGGCTCCCTTCAGGTACTGAAAGGCTGCAATTAGGCCACCCCAAAACCTTCTCCAGACTGAACATCCAAAATCTCTTTAATTTTCTCAGCCTTTCTTTGTAGCAGAGGTGCTCCATCCCCCGGTCAGTTTGGTATATCAGAAAAGTGAACCTGTTGTGGGTAATCTGGGCATTGGACACTAAAAAGGAAACCAAAGAAGATTCAAGAAGGGTGAAACAAGGATAACTTGAAGCCTGGAAACACTACCTAGTACTACAGGTTTACATGAACTCAAGACTCCCAAGTCTGATTTCACTGCACTGGAGCACAGGCTGGCGTTACCTAAAAGGGAACGAGGTCTCTGACGGCAGAGGGCTCTTCAGCCCAGCAGAAAAACTGCAGCGACCTCATTGTGGAACTGGGAAGCAATGCAGACCTTGTGTGAGAGCACTAGAACACACCCCCTTTTCCCAGCTCTCCCTACTCCAAATCCTATGGAGTGTCCCAAAGAGAATTTGGGGAGTGGGCACAGGAAAGGAGCGGGAGAGTTCTTGGCCACTTGAGAAGTCAATGTGATTATACCAACCCCTTTGGGCTTCAAAAATCTGTGAGTAGGAGAGGGAAACAGACTGGCACAGGCTGAAGGGAAAGGTGAGAAGAGCAAGAGGCCTCTTGACTTGACAAGGGCTTTGAAGCAGGTGAGACCACAAAAAACCGCAGGAAGCAGAGCTCTCTCTGGGCACAATGGTTTGTTCAGGAAACAAACAGGCACTGCCATGGGGCTGGAGTGTGAAAACCTGCAGGCAGTGGCTCCAGTGCTGGAGAACAAAAGGATTTAAAATACACCTCAATCCAGTGTATAACTTGAAATGGACTTGTTTGATTTGCAATATTTTTTTACTTTTCATAACACTCTAAAAAATGTACTTGATTTTGTTTTTCAGCGCTGTCTTAAATGTAACTGGAACCTTCTTCCCTCCTAGGAATTTTCCTTTTTAAAGACAACACTTCAAAAACTGTTCCCATAGGGAAACTTCGCTTTGGTTATCATTACTTCCACTATCCACTCACATCTAGATGGCTTTTTAAATCCTGAGGGCACTTAATACAAACTTAGCATGGGGAAAAAAGGTAGTAAAAGAAGGGGAAATAGAACAGACACCTATCTCCAACTGCTGGTGATGTAATGTCCAGAGGTAAGCTGGAAGATTAGACACTAGCCTCACAATTTCCATCCCATACTAATGACAGAAAAGAAGAAAGACTGCAAAAGAATAAGTGCTTGAGTAAGTAAATAAAATCCAGCAACATTGCCAAATTGGATGAGGGTATCACATGAGAAGATGTAGGTGGCCTTGAAGGCTTCAGTAATAGCAAAAGGGCTAAAGTTTGTAGCACAAAAGTGAAAGGGAAAAGGAGCATAGGACCTAAAATCAAGATTTTAGCTGTAAACTGGAGTTTCTTTGATTATAACCATCAGAAAAGAAGAAACACTCTGGATCATCAGAGAAGACATGCAATCCAGGAGGCATTTCTGGTAGCTATAGGTGTGTGTTACTGTGCCTGTGAGAGATGCAGATCATGTTTCACCTGTGGAAAGAGAGCTGTGCTCATTTCTAGCCAAGAAAGCTTAATTTGAAGTGCAAGTAAGAGAGCACTTTTGCACTCTATTTGAAGAGCAAGTAAGAGAGCATGGAGAGCTCATGGTGCAGGAGGGGTCTGATTTGGTTAGTTAAGCAAAGTGAAGTCTGTACTAAAGGGAGATAAACACCAGGGAGGAAGTACAGCTTCAGCTTGAGCCACGCTGGCACAGGCACAAGAGAATATAAACTAGCTGTGAATTCATTTAAGCTGGAAATGAAAAAACTTTAACAACTACAGTAGTTGGGTTCTGGGGCAGCCTGCCAAGAGGACTAGTAGGGACAATAAAATTAACCAGTTTGGGGTTGGCACCTGAGAAGCTTTCGCAAGGGACTGTGAGACTACCCTGGTAAGAGATCACACTTGGTCACCGGGAGCTCCTTGCTTTTGCTCCCACCAAAGAAATCATCCATCTTCCCACATCCTGAAACCAGTGCTAAATGCTTCAGAGGCAGATGCAGACAATTTTCTCCTGATCTGAAGGGTCTGGGGCTTTACTTGTCCTCAGAACAGGAGGGTGTAGGGCTGCTTTTAACATGTGCACAAGTGCTACAGAGGAAATTCTGAACATTTCTGTTACTGTAAAGGGGTCACAGGTTTCAAATCCAGCTGACATTTTGCTGCCTATTGAATTAATCACAACAGGAATATAATTGCACACTGCACAAAGAATTTGTGCAAATAAACTCCTTTGCTAGGCAGTGGAAGAGCCTGCTACCAGCAGAGGAGGCAGACAATAGCCCGGCCTAGTTCCCACTGGACCAAGAGGGACACTCCTGGAGAACTGCAGATGAGAGAAAAACATCCAAAAGCTGGGGTGCCTGTGGAAGCAGTAGAGAAAACAGGTGGCTTTTATATTCCAGCTAAGCAGTACTAGGAAAAGGGATGAGGAAAGAAGAGTCCTGCAGGAGGGAACACAGACTCCCCCATGGCCAAAAGGGAAAGGGGTCACAGAAGGAAAACGAGCAGATATTCCAGAGCATACAAAGGAGACAAGAAGGATGTCAGAGATCTGAGAGATGCATTTGCAGCAGCTGAAATGAACTGTGAGATTCTTCTGACTACTCTACCTTGCTCTGCATCAGAATCCTGCAGAGCCAGGGCTTCATCCCAGGAAGCATATCCAGCCCCATGTAGATACCCAAAGAGGGGCTTGCAATGAATCACTGCACAAGAGCTGTTAGAGTTTTCGTGCTGGGGATGGCAGATCTGCTCCTCATCATGGGATGGACATATCTCTGTACCCTCTCTTCTACAGCCTCCTAAACCTGATTCCTTTGCAGGGCTTAATGCATCCAGGTATTTCTGTTCTCCACTACTCAGGGTCTGTTTTCTCAGTCTTTTCATCGAGAAAAAATGGGTTAAAACATAAAGACATTTAAAAATGAAAACTTATAATAATGCTCAGTACTTACCTCACTCCTGCCATCTTCAAAGTGATTTATAAATGTTAACTAGTTGATTAATCTTCATATCTTCTCCAGCTGAAATTCAGAGTCATGGCTGAAGTGAGCAGAAAAATAAAAAGCGTGGTTTTCCGGTGAAGGGCAAAGGCAAACCTATGCTCCTGCCCTCTGTTTGCCATCTAGCAAGGCAATTTGCAGCAATGCTTTCATTCTCCGCTGCAGCCCTCTTATTTATTTTTCAGTCCTACCAAAGGGCTGAAGTAATTTTCTGTGCTACCTCCAGTTTTCCTTTTCCTAATGGAGGTCTTAAAAGGTGCTGCCTTTGAAAAGTAAACAAAATGAAAGACTTTCAGAGCTGTATTTAATCCCAATCTCTCCTAAAATCCGAAACACAGCCAGCTTTGAGAGGCAGGCAAATGAGAAGGGGTAGCAAGGCCTATCTGTGGCTGTGCTTGGCAAATGCTGGTCCCAGAGAGATGAGCTGACCCCGGGATGCGGGGGTGAGACGGATGGTCACGTAACTAAGTTACAGCAGAAGGACACAGCAGTTACAGCAGAAGGACTTGTGACTGAGCCGTGAAGATCCCAGTCTGGGGCTTCAGCACAGCTTGGGGCTGGAGTGGCAAACCCTCCCAGACCCACAGGCTGGCTGCTGTCACCCATGTGGGGAATTTGTATTCCCAAGGCTGATGGCAATGCATGGCACAGAGCTCAGGCACTGCTCTGCCTGCCCTTTATTGTACAGCACTATCACACACAACCAGCCTGGAACTCTCAGTGCTGGCTTCCAACTCCACTCCTGGGCTCTACAGCCTGGATTTAAACTGTGGATTCGGGGCATTGAAACAGACCTTTTGTGTCTAATAGCCACAGTTTGGTTTAAGACAGCAAAGCCCAACATACCAGAGAGTAGATGAGACACTCGGGGTAAAGAGCTGTTACAGCTGCTCTTCCTAAGCAGCAGGTTCTTATGTGACACGAATATCCTCCTCCATTAGTGGTAACTTCAGCTCTCCCTAGAGGTGAGCCAGTGGCTGTTAGGACATGCTTTGTCCAGCTGCTCAGCTCCATCCCAAGCCCATTCTCCTCAGCCTTTCTCATCACACCCCAACGGCTTTGCAAGCAGCAAGTTTTCCAAAGGGTGTGAAGTGCCAGACATCTGGCAGGTGCTTGACAGGTATCCCCTCCCCTCTTGGCACCTCTGTGCCAAGCCCTTCCCAGGGAGCAGATCTGATATACTGGACGTTGTTGTTTCTTGCAGACAATCGCAGACAATCGCAGACATAGCGGGCGCAGCGCCTCTGCTCTCTGACAGACACAGATGAAGGTGATGTGATGCAGAAGGAGGAAGGCTCGGGAGATTTAAACAAAAGCTGGAAGCTTTGTCACAATCCCTCCCAACAACTTACAGAGAACAGGATTCATCAGATAGACTCCCTATGGCTGCAAATTTGCCAGGTCTCTCTAGGTGGGACTTTGTCTTTCTACACAACCCTGGCCCAGCTATCCCCTCCCATGCTCCAGCAGCCAGATTTGTGTCTCCCATCTGGACAACTTCATACCAAAACTCACTTGGCACTTGTGCCAGGCAGCTACAGACAAGGTGCTCGATGCCTCGTTCAACAGAAGGGGGGAAGGTGTGCAGCTGCTCGTGCTCTTGGGAGACCCCAGCCAGTGAGAGCTGTCACCCTGGGACAGCTGGCATGTCCTGTCCCCAGCAGAGCCAGCTGGTATGCCCAGCCATGTGACCACACACAGAGGAACAAAGCTGCTTGGAAGTTTTAGAAGTTCATGGGTTCGGGTGATGGGGCTTTCCCACTGACAGTCAGGGCTGTATTACAGCAGTCTGGAATTAGCAAAGCAGCGATATCACACTAAACCTGCATTTTGTGGGGTTTGAGATCTGAGATGGCACCTTGCTACCCACCAAAACAGGCACAGATTCACCCCCTCCCCACCCCCTTCACAAGACTTGCTCACACCTACATTGCCTCAGCTCCAAGTCTCACCTGTCTACACAGGGAGCTGCGCCAGGAGAAAACCCACCCCAGCCAGTGAAGCCAACAAGGCTGCACAGAGACAAAGCTCACAGCTTTCCTTCACTGGATTATTTTTTCCAGTGTTTGCTCACACACAAGAAACACAGGTTCGGGGAATCAAATTTTAGTCTTGGCACAAGGCGCAGAACCAAGCGGGGATGGGAGTCATGGTGTCAATTTACATTTACATCAGCTACATGTCAGTGGAGAGGCAGTGTGACACTGACATCCGTCTGACTCGGCTCCAAGCCAGCCTCGAGGAGGCATCCTTTGAAGAATCCGAGTTTGTTTTTTTCCTGGGCACCTCACAGGAGTCACTTTGACTGATTTGAATTTTTTTTCTCAACCACCACCAGAGAACAGCTTGTGCAGCATCTACCCTGTGAGAACTCACACATGTGGGCATTGACTCTGTTACCTTCACCTGTCAGGCAAGTCCCTACATCACTTCCCATTCTGTCCAGGATCACAGGACATACTGTACTGAATTTTAAATAAGGGCTTTTTCCTCTGTCTCTGCACCTTCCTCTGAGACTACATGAAAATCATCTTTTAAAGAGTCTAGAGGAAAATCAACCACACGAGAAACATTTAAAGTAAGATTTATCATTAATTTCTGTTTTATGGACTCTCATCCCAATAGAAATACCGTTACACTACCTTTTAAAAAGGAATGTAGTATTTTGAAGATACTCCACCCCAAAATGGGACAA
Organism: Bombycilla garrulus; assembly: GCA_013400315.1. Classification (NCBI taxonomy): domain Eukaryota; kingdom Metazoa; phylum Chordata; class Aves; order Passeriformes; family Bombycillidae; genus Bombycilla; species Bombycilla garrulus. Next base: position 31,719 of record VXBU01016174.1, read on the forward strand.
AAGCTCTTAATATCACAGCTTATTTTGGAACCTCTAGAATTGGTCTATGAGGCAGAGACACCACCCACAGGTCTGTATAGATGTGTCCATAGATCTATATTTTTATTGTTTTATATGTATTTATAACATATTTATATATTTTTAAAAGAATCCCTTCAAAAACTACCCTCCCACCTAACAAAACAAAGATTAAACAATCAAAGACGGTGTCCTGGAGCAAAGTATCCCAGGGGTCTCATAGAGCCAAAACAACTGCTGAGCACCAGCACCCTCTTTCCAAGCTTTTGTGATGCCCTGGGGGTGCCAAGGTGATTGTCACACCTTTCTGGCTCCTGAAATTGACCTGTCCAAAGACAGGGAGAGAGAAAGAGAGAAACATGTGGCCGTGACGAAAGGGGCTCGAACAGTTGGGGAAACAGAAACGTGTACAACCTGAAGCTCAGAGTGTGAAATTCCGTGATGAAAAGGAGGGAGACGCTGCCTGGAACGTTAGTAAAGAAGAAAGGAAAGAGAACAAACATGCAGGAGAGTTAGTTGGCAAGATGGATCTCAGAGAATAGCTCACAAGTATCACACTTGGGACCCCTGCTACCCCTCCCTCCATCCCCCAAATCTCTTCCTCTCACCCTCCCAGTTGTGAAGGGAGATCCAACTAGTTTGATTTAGACCAAATCTTGGTGCTGCTTCGGAGCCTGTGAGCACAGGGGAAAAAAAAAGAAAAATAAAAGTTCAAAGTGGACACTCAGGTTCATATCTCAGCTCCTAAGTGCACAGAGGAGAGAGCACCGATGCTCCCACCCGCACTGCTCACCCTTTGGCTTTGGAGGTTTTCTTGCTTGCCTGACGCTGGTTGGTGCCTGGGGCCGGCTCCCTGAGCTCCGTGAGGTGCTGCTCTGGGTCCTGGGACGTGGCTGCTGCAGCAGCTGCTGTTGTCACTTTAATGGTCTTCTTCAGGTTTGCCACCTGCAATAGCAGCAAAGCAACAACTAATGGATTGCCCAAAGCTGGGTTTTTTTGGCTACAAGTTTTTTTAATTTCACTTTGGGTTTTTTAAAAATTTGTTTCTAAAGGAAGCCCTGCAGCTAAGAGCTGCAAGCTCACATCAAACAAAAGAGCCAACATCTGTCCAGGCCCCTGCACTGCAGAGGAGTATTAAGCTGATTTAGGACTCTTCTTCAAGCACAAGTCCCTGGGGGGTCTGGCTTAGGGAAAAGGCAACGCCTCACTTAAGCAAAGACTGTAACAACCAAAGGGTACTGGTACCAGCTGTTTCAAGGCGAGGGGCACGGGCTGCTCCCTGCTGCAGCACTCACCTCACCCTCGATCTGCTGCTTCAGGGCCAGCTGCTGCTCTTTGTGCTGGTTGGCCCGGCTCACCTGCTCTTCGATGCCTGACAGGACAACCTCACAGCCTTGGCACCTGGAGAGGAGAACCACAGCTGAACAGGCCAGGGAATTGGCACAGCACAGACAGAAACATGAAACACAGCAGACTTCAACTCCAGAGGCCAAAACCACTGGGAGGTGACAGCTATGCCAGGCAGGGAAGATACAGGGGCAGGAGTCTGATGTAATAACGCAGGGAATTATGTCATTATTTGGGAGGTGGACAGGTAATAAAGCCATGCTGGGTTAATAACTACAGAGGAACACTCAGGAAGCCTCGTGCCAGTAGTCAGCACTGTGCAAAGGCTGCTGCGTCCCTGTCACCCCTTTAGACACAGACAGGGGAATCTGGGAAATTATTTTTGAAAAATTACTTTCCATTGGAGTATGGGAAAAAGGATCGAGCAGGTCACCTCCTAACTCCACCCACCCTTAGTGACACACAAAGGATCCAGGGAAGCCACCGGCCACTCCTGCAAGTCTTTTCGGGTGTTAGTACTGGGGGCTTCCTCCTCACCACTCCTGCAATGTGCGGGTGATGGTGCTAAGCTCCTCCCTCCGGATGTCCCTCCCAATGCTGTAATCCACCTCCAGGCGCTGGTTCCTTTGATCCAAGCTCCCTCGCAGCACATCTGCATACACAGCTTCAATCACCAGGTCCTCCAGCTGCCGGACATTCTTCAGCTGTAGCTGCTCCAACAGCACCGAGTAGGGGATGCACTGTGGAAACACGGTGGTAACCAGCACGAGATAATCCCAGCGGGAGGAGAACTCAGGAAAAACAGGACCACTACCTTGATCTTGGCAGCCAGAGTGACCACTGACAGGTGCCTCAGTTTGTTCTTCTGGGCCTCTGTCAAGGGAGGGAGGTTTGCTGCTTCAGCTGTTGTCAGGGGAAACAACGGGAAATTAAAATTTATGCCTCGTTTCCCAGTTCTGCACAGAAGCATCTGCACCACACCCATCTCTTCAAACGCCTGCACACCAATCCCCCAAGAGGTGCTTCATCTTGCCATGACATCCCAATCAATTCTCAGTTCAAAAGACCTTTTCTGACCAGCCTTTCTTCCCACCACCCTCAACTCAGCCTTTCTAGCTGTCCCAAGCGTTATTTATGCGGGTCTGCACATCCCAGCAGATTCCTAAGTCTTTCCCCTGGCGCCTCAAAAACGTCTTTGTCAGGATGCTCTTTGGCAGGTGGCAAATGGCAGCGTTAATTACAGCCAGGTGCCCCGGTAGTCTGGGGCCCACAGCAGTGTGTGGGGCCGGGGGCTGAGGCCTGGCTGCACGGGGGTGCTGCCGGGGAAGCCAGGCAGGCCCTCTGCGGGATCCCCACCACCGGGCCCAGCCTCACCCAGGTAGTCCGCGTAGGTGCCGTAGGCGAAGATAGTGAGGAGGCGGAACACGGGAGAGAACTCGCTGTCGGCCAGCTGCGGGGACACAGGGTCAGGCGGCGCCGCCGNGGGGCGGGCGGCGCGGGGGGGGGGGGGCCGGGCGGGTCTCACCTCGCGGACGGCGGGCATGTCCAGCAGCTCGCCGAACACGTAGATGCCCGGGGCCTCCAGCACCTGGTGGATCAGGCTGGCAAGCGCGGCGCCGCGGGCCGCCTTCGCCAGCAGCAGGAACTGCTCCTGGCTCTGCCCTGTCACCTTGCCCTCGGCCGCCATGGCGGGGCCCGGCCCNGCGCCGCCCCGTCCGTCCCGCGGCGGTCTGCTCCATCGGCCGCATCCTCCGGCCACCCCTAGCTACTCCCGTCCGCCCTTATCACCCTGCCACGGCAGCCTTCATGTCCCCAGTCCAGGACCAGACAGCGTCCAGGACCAGACAGGGGCCAGTCCAGGCTGCAGATAGCGGCCACCGGCTGCGCCCCAGCCGTGGCCCTGCTGGTCACAGGCGCCAGCCAGCCCTCAGCTCCATTCTGCACTTTTTCTGTGCCCTGCCCTGCTCACCAGCAGCCTCTGCTCACTGTTCTGCTATTTTTCATTACCTCATCCTCTGCCAAAACTCCCCCAAGCTGCTCAGCTATAGTGAGATGTGTCCCAACAAGGCAATCAATGCCAGATGAATATCCACTTATTTATGGATCTTGCCAGTCTGGTGATTATCTACCCTCCATCCGTGCACCTGGAAATGTTCAAGGCCAAGATTGATGGAGCTCTGAGCAACGTGGTCTAATAGCACAGCTCCCTGCCTCCAGCAGGGGTGTTGGAACAAGATGATTTTTAAGGTCCTTCCAACCCAAACCATTCTGTGATTCTATGATTAATGAAATAACTGGTTGAAATAACTGATGAGAAAACAGATGCACTACTATATGACATAGTGCTTTTCACATCTCAATGATATGTTCTATAAGCACCACACCAGAATTAAAAGAGGTGCATGGAATACCTTGTGTGTGCCCACACATCGCTCTCATTTTTGCTTTCACACCATTAAGATCTCACTATTTTGGGCAGTGTTTTGGGGACATGTAAATGTAAAAATCTTATGTTGCAAAGCACTGTACTTACGTACTTAAGCTGTGAATTTCTTAAATCCCTGCATGCCTCCCCTCCTCTACTGCATTAATTTCTATAAAAAAATTACTATCTGCCGAATCATTAACCATTGCACTTGTCAAGAAATGCATCCCTGATGCAGGCAGGGTATAGCCATAAAAAGATACTTTAAATGCTCCACAAGGATAGAAATGTTTATAGGGCACCTTAAGTACCTTCTCATGGGTGTATGAGCTACAGCAATGCAGTCATTATTGAGGACACGGCTCCCTGTGCCAGGTGAGAGAAAATAAAAAAGTGAGGGTCATTTAGGGGAAAAAAAACCCAAACCTTCAGAGCTCTTCTCAGCTTGTGTAAATTACATGGTAGACAGAGGTGAGTTGTGAGGGGGAGTGCAGTCAGAGTGCATTTCAATAAGCAATATTAACCTGTTTGACGAAGAGTTTCCACCGCATCACAGATTTCCTCATGGCTGGCTCCTTCAGAAATCCACAATGATTTTCCATGAAAGAAAAAGAGGCAAACTGATGGGAGCCTGATACAGTTTATCTATGCAGATAGCATGGTTTTAGCATGTTAAAATCATAGAGGTATCAGGACAAGTTTGCACTCCAGCACGTGATTGCCAGCAAAAGATTTGGTTTTCATCTGGATCAGTTTAGCACATATTAAAGGCAGTTGACTTCTGCTTTGCCAGACTTCTGTAAGTGTAAGATTTTGAAATAAGTTTAACATCTTGAAATCTTCATCTGGGTAAAGTCTACATTTGTTAAGGTTTTATTGTTTGTTAAGGTTTTGCTTGCCAGTATCAACAACTCTCCTCTCTTGCTTTGACTCTGGTTGTTGTCACACAGCTGCTGTGGCTGAGTCATGGACAAGGCTCCTTTGGGGTACAACTCTACTCCAAACACAATTTCAGAGCTAGAACATACAACCCATGGCTGCCTTGGGGAGTTGGATCGTTGTCTTCCCAGACTCATTTATACAGCTGCATGGACTCCTTCTCACGTTCATCCTCTTCGGTCTCTAAGGCTGCTTTAGTATTTGGTTTCCTCGCTGAGGCTACTGACAGAAGGAGGGAACTCTGAGCTCTCCTAGGAAAGGGTCTCACACCCAGTGGTTCGGAGCATTGTTGGAAGGTACCCTGGGTCCTCAATGAACAAAGTAGTAAGGAGTGTTTCCTACACTCAAGTCAGGTAAAATGGGACCAGGACACATTTTACCCAAGAGGCATTTCCTCAGGAAGATCATGATGACCCAGGGAAGCAGAAAAGTCTATCAGTCTGTATTCTCAGAGCCAACAAATTTGGTCTTCTCCATAGAGCAGGATGAAAGGAGAGGCAGGACAGGTAAGGAGAGCTGTGAAAGCAAACAGGTTACATGGCAATATTGACAAGTGCATCATCTCCTCCCTGCTTTTCCCTCTCTGTTTCTGTATTTAGGCCTGATTCACCATAGCCTCACACCTGCTGTCTTCACTTACAGCAGTGCAGGATGCATTGAAATCAGGTTCAAATGTAACCCTGCTGATTTGTGGTGGTTTATTACTCTCTTCCCCACCCCCCTGCCAGCTCCTTCCATCTCAGTTTTATCTCTCTGTTGATCTGTTTCTCTCACAATCTCTGACACGCTTGCTGCCTTTCATTATTAGTTAGATAAAGCCTGGCAGCCCAAGCATCCGAGCTACATGATGCTCTCTCTGTCTCTTTCTCCACTTCGGCCTCCTTTCCTAGGTCCTGTGTGCTGGGTTCCCATATTTTGGTCTGTTTCTTTTTTATCCTGCATCACGGGCAAAGATCAGAAGGTCCTTTGAATGTCTCAGATCCTGCGCTCTCCAAATGAGAATGCCATCATCTTCATGAGTGCAAGAGTTACAGGTAACATCTCTGCAACTTAGCAAAACTTCAGCCTCATCCGTAGATTGGAGTGCTGGGTGTTGAAATTAAATTCCAGCCTCCTGGAGCCAGTAACTTCTGTGCTTTTCTTTTCCTCACAAAGCAAACACCTATCTTTATGGTCACAGGGGAACCGTGAAATGTGATTTTCATGTAACCAAAAGAGCCAAAAGTAGGAGGCGAAGAGTACAGATGAAAGCAAATCTGTACAACATTTCATAATTTTAAGATAAATCTTGTGACATGGAGACATTCTGTGTTGTTATTTCTGAATGTTTGGGATTTCTGATCTTAGCTGTAACCACCCCCTAGCAGCATCCCTCTCTTCTGATCTCGTTCTGATCTTTACAGAAAGAAACCTCCACTCTCTTTGTGTTATAGATCCACTTTCTTTCCTCTGTGCTCACTGTCCCACTTTAAAGCTGTAGAGCTGTTCAAGCTCATTATAGGTTGTTCCTTTCTTCACCACCGCAGAATCCAAATAACTTGTCAAAATGCTGGAGACGTTTTTTTCACCAGTCCTTCTCTAAACATAGCAGAGTCACATCTCCTGAGATGATTTTTCACAACTGTGTGTAACACGGACTCGGAGACAAAAACACTGTAAGGACAAAGGAGGCTGCCATGACTCTCTTGGATAATACAGAAGGTTTTTAACCCTTTAGTTTGTACTGGGCTGATGCACACAGGGGTTACATGTAAAGTCAGTCCAGTATCAGCTGCGTGAAGGTAACTGCATGATAATTCTTCTTCTGATCTGCTCTCACAGCCCTCAGGATTTTGCAGACCAGGAGCTGTCTTCCAGACAGGCCTCTGGTTGTGATTCAAAAACTCCAGAAGAGAGAAGAATCTTGTACTTCACTAGGTAGTTTGTTTCTTGATTACTCTCCAAGGACTGGCTCTTGTTATTCTCTGCCAGAATATTTGATAGACTTTTCTTCAGGAAAGGAGTGATACTGCAAGCAAGTCATGTCTTGTTCTGCTTTTTGATATATTAAACAGGTTGACCTCTTTAAATTACTGAGATCTCCAGCCTTCAGATCACCTTTGATTCAAAGTTATTTTTAAAATATGGAGCATAAAGCACTGTACAGTTTTCCAGCATGAGACTTACTCAGAAATAGAGAGGTTTAATAGTTTCCTCGCTTCCGATTTTTACTTGTGTTTTTACACAGAGAGGGATCACTTCAGATTCATTGCTGCAGCCTGGACCACTGATTATGTGTTCACTTTTCTGCCTGTTATCATCTCCACAACTTTTTCAGAGCACCTCTTTTCAGAAAGTTGTTCCATGTAGACATGGGCATTTTTTTCCTGTTCATTGCTGTACAATTTGCTCTCAACAGTCTTATAAGAAATTTTATGTGAATGACCACCTTACTGGAAGGGGCAGGTCACTCTGTCCTGGTCATATCCTCATTATTTTTAACATTCTAACAATATTTGTGTCCTCAATAAATTGTGTCAGAAGGAACTGTATCTTCTCACCAAACACTGAATAAAATGGTAAGTCATACCTGACCCAGGACTCATTCCTGGGCATCCACGTAAGAAACACTGCCACTCCATGATGGACTTCCAGGGATGACCTCCTTTGTATTTACAGGGCATTAAATGGAGCTAACCAGCTCATTTAACCTCCTGCTCTGTTAATGTTGCATAAAGCTTTTTTTTCTTGTCAGCATGCTTTGGGAAATTAACACTTCCAGAAGCCTGGATAGATCTAAGCCATCACCTTTCCCAAACAAACCTGTAGTAACATCAAAGACTGACAAGAACAAAACAAGTTTATGCAACAAGATCAGTTTGCTCCAAACCAGGCTGATTTGCATTAACTGGAAAATCTCATATCAGCTCTTTGTTGCTTTGACTAGAATTTTTCAGGTCTTCTGTTTGCTCTTTACAGATGTTCACAGGGCACAGTTCTCTTCCAGTCTTCTGGGATGTCTCTGATATTCCGAAGCTTATTAATCCCTTGTTTGGTGAGCAACAGGGCAGAGGAAACTGGGTTCTCTGTGGACTTTTTTTCCTGTATGTTCTATACTTTCCACTACCATACCTTCAACTGGGGTCTCTTGATGGCACCCTTTCCACAGCTTGCCACCTCTGTGAGGGGCAATTTCTTCTACAGTCTATATCACTGGGCTCCCCCACCACTCTCTAACATTACACAGCTTTTTTTATGTAGCTCATAGCTTTTTGTTATGTTTCTAGAATAACACAGCTTTCCCAACATTTTCTGCTTAATTCTTTTGGCCTTCTGGGTGGACTGTTCTGACCTGTGGGGCTTTGCCCAGCAGCATGGCTACAGGCTCTGTTCCAGAACAGGCACTGGAAGCATCTCTTTCCTCTGTCAGGCTGCTGGTCTTCATACAATTTGTTGGTGCTTACTTACCTTTTAGAATTCATGGCAACTAACAGACAGACAGACAGACGGGATTCTGCAGGTAGCAAGGCAACAACATGGGTCTCTCTTCCCTTAGGAAACAACAGTAAAACCAGCAGCAGTGGCCTGCCTGGGCTCAGGACTCCTGGGTGTAAATTTTGCATGTGATCACTGCTAGACAGAAATAACAGCCTGTAACACCTGATTTCATCTCTCCCCTCAAATGTCCATGTAATTTTACATTAGCCTTCCTTTGAAAAGGAAACCAAACGAGCCATTCCATTTATATCACATAAGAGTGAGGTACAAGTGACATCAGCCCTTGAGCTCTCTGTTCCCATCATCTTGATGGCTTTCCTGGCTTCTCCCACCATATCTACCAAGGTTTCCTTGGTCCCTACAAAATGCTGCTCCTTGTCCTCTCTCAAATTCTGACTCCTTTTGCTGCCTTCTGTAGTTTTACTCTTCAGGGGGATTTTCAGTGTTTGCGTCATTTGGATTTTCACCCTTTAGCTGACCTTTCCCTGTCTGAAATTTCTCCTCTGTTTTGTGCTTCCCAATTATACTAAACACATTAGTCAGGATTTGAAAAGGTCAGAGAGAGCCTATGTGCCTGATGTAGCCCCTTTCCAGAGCTTTCTACCCTCTGCTACTCCCAGGTGAGAAAGCAGGAAAAGAAGTGCAGAGAATGAGACAAGCTGAATGTGGCTCATGCTGCTCCACCATGTCCATACAGGAGGTTTCTTGGGACAAGAGTGTGAGGGATCACTGAGCAAGGTTCGTGCAGATGATTTGTACAAGTCCTGTGAGAGCTAGAGATGAAAAGGCTGGAGTGTGACAGGAGCCTGGATAATCTCTGACATAAAGCCCCGTGTACATGAAAGGGACAAAAGCCAGAGGATTTGGCGTGTGCCTGCGTGGTGACATGCAGTGGTGCAGTGTCTCACACAAACCTTGGCCGTGCCCTCCTCCCACACCTTGGCTTCCCGGTGGCAGTAAGCCTGAACACAGCCCCATCCCTGTGCTGATCCTCCAAACACATGCCGACATCCCTCCCAAACACGTGAAAAACCTTTTGACTCTCCTAACCCAAACACACACACAAGACTCAAATATCCTGGCATGGGAAAGCATGCTCGGAGCAGCCTGGTTCATTAGCACAGGAGCTTGCAGGAGGCCTGGTGAAGAACAGGCTCAGACCCTTCAGATGTCTGTCCAAAGTTGGCACGACCTGTTCTGGCCATCCTGCCGTGCTCAGGCTTCGTACATTGTGTCCATTTGTCACCTGTGTCCATCCCTCATGCAGTGGCAGGTTGCTTTACAGCTCACTGCTGTCTCTATTATTTCTTTCTGGTATTTTTTTTTCCCAGGGTCAGTCAGTCTTTCTTCATTGCTTTATTATGAAAAGTTTGATTGTTTTTGAGGATCTGAGGAAATTACTTTCTTGCTCCCTCATATTTCAGGCCCTGGAGTGGAAACTGTCTCTCTGTCATTGACTTTCTTCTCTCACCCATTGGTTGCTCAGCTGCTCCCTACTGATTTGGTCTGTGCTTTCTGTTTGGTTCTTGATGGTGGAGGGAGATGTTCCCTGTGAAACACTCGGCCCCTCAAAGGCACATCAGCTTCTTTCTTTAATTTTGCTGTCACATCCCTACCATTTCCAGACACATCCCATTGATCCCTGGCAGAAACGCACTTGGGGACATGATTAGGAGACCTGAGTGATCCCTCAACGGGCAAAATGCACCTTGGACGGATCCCCCTCCTCCCTCCCGCCCTTCCCCATCGCTCCTACCTCACCCGTGTGTCCCACGGGCTCTGCCCCTGAGGCTCGACCGGAC